>CAUYRT010052260.1:0-33334 GCA_963574885.1 Lepilemur ruficaudatus | reverse complement strand
ACTCTTTAATTTGATCCTCATGGCAATTCATAAGTGTCATTGGATCTATTTTTTAGGTTCAGGAAACTGTGGCTGAGGATAAAAAGTAGATTGTTTCAAGTTCACAAAGTCCGGTATAAATAAATAAATAAATAAATAAATAACATGTTCAAAGCCGATAAGTGTTAGAGTCATGTCTTAAATCCCAATACGTATTAAGTCAGAGCCTGTGCCCTTTCCACCATATTAGAATGCCAATATATAAACAAATGAATGAAGGAACAAATGAATATGTTAATATTTATAAGTGCAAGGGCATTTGTCAAGGTTGGTTTTAAAGATATCCCTATTATCTAGGGGAAGATCCCCTGTTCTGAGAGCCTTCCCAGCAGTCAAAATGTGGGACTATTTTTTTGGCTGTTTTCACCCTGGTCATCCTTGCTGTAGATCAGCTCTCTGCCTGCCCCTGAGGATAAATCTTATTGATTATGTTGACATCAGCAATAAGCTCAGATTTGGTTCCTATCTGAGATGCATTCTTTGATAGTGATTTGTTCTTTCCTCTTTGTTCATTGGCTTTGGTCTGCTTTCCTTTTAGTAAGCAGAATGTAATTACACTTGGAGGCATTGCTTGAATTTCATTCCCCAGTGCCCCAAACTTTTTCTTCCAAATCAATCTAATCACAGAAAATGTCGAAGTTAAAATAGATCTAGGAGAAAAAGTAAAAGGATGTAACAAGAAAGTTGGATTCCAAGGTTCTAAGTGGCTTTTGCAAGGTCAAAGAGTTGCAAAGAGTACCAGCAGAGTGGTATTGGGTAAGCCTCCATGAGTCCCTGTTTTCCAAGTGTTTGATAAGTATTTGAGTACCTAACTCAGGTTTTTTAGAGGTGAGGTTTAATAGAATTACATTGTATATTGATGCATGGAGATAGGCTAATCACACTGGAAGTATTCAATAAGTGTCTTTTTATCTAAATACCAATCTATCTACCTATTTGTTTGCATAATCTGAGCCCAGCTACTCTCTCTAAGGCTCAATTTCCTTACCTGTAATATGAAGATAGTACAACTGGCCTTGTGGTTTCCACCATGCTGTTCTATTTGGATTCTAATGGCATAGCATAAACTGAAAAAGCTTTGAAATCAGACAGAACTGACTTCAAAACCAGTACTTTTGTCAGTAATCATGTACGGGAACTTTAACAACCATCTTCAACCATCTTAAACACTATGAGACTTAATTTCTTCCTATAAAGACAGTATTATTTGCCTTGTCAATCTTCGTAAGCATTTGAGCCAACATGTTGAAGAGTCAGACATATGCTACTCTAATCACCTTTACCATCAATAATGAAAATAGTTATCATTGTAGCATGGGAGACTGGAAAGCTCAGACAAAAGTAAGTTGTAAGTAATTACTGAATAGTAAGCGGAAACAATCGTCACATAGAGACCCTGAATGCCTATTTCATTAACAAAACTGGAGAATGTTATAAAGGACATAAATTAAAATAAGGCTGCACCTCAGCCACAGAGAGGTTGCAGAATTTAAGAGAAGACTACCACTATCTCAACATCAGTATTGTCTTGGGTTCCTTACAACTGCAAATGCCAAGTCAGAGCTTCTTTACTATTGCACTAAGCATTAGTTTACAAGTGGGTTTGAGATATAAATACACTGAAGACTCAAGTTTACTATGTCAGGGCCTGGAGCCCTGGAGGTCACCTCTGGCTGTGGTCAACTCAACCTTTTTACCCAGTGTTTTGTAGGAGCATGCCCAACAGGTAGGCTGCACTATATTAATAACTTCCTTACGCACCTGTCCAGAAGAGAACACCAGAACAAATCTCAGGATGCCTTACATCTCTGCTTGCCTTAGGTACAAGGACTTGGTTGTTCACAGAGCCATAGTCTAACTCAAGTTCCCTTTTTACCTGATCCCCTAACCCAGTGGTTCTCAAAGAATCATCTTCAGATTAACGGCATCAGCATTACCTGGAAACTCCTTAAAAATGCAAATTCTATGGCTTCACCTAGCTCCTCTGAATCCAAAAATCTGGGTCAGGGCTGAGCAAGTTGAAAATCTCCTCCAGATGCAAGTGACACATGCTGACATTTGACAACCACTGCACAACTCTCCACTCTGCCCTTATGAACACACAGTCCTGCTCCAGCAAATCCCCACCTTACCTCACCTCACCAATAAAAGCATTGTCTTCAAACACTTTCTTCACTTTTCTCATTTTAATTGAAGCCTAGAAGGATTCTGACAAAGATATTCCTTTATTGTGACCTTCCCAAAGAAATTAAAGCATGTATTTTTCAAGACCTTAAAAAGTACAATTTTTATTATGAAATAAAATGTAGGGAAAGAAAAGCTCACAAATTAAATGCATGATTTCATGACTTGTTATAAGGTGAATACTACCCACGTCACAGACAGAACTTTGTATTCACCCCAGAAGCCCTTTCCCTATGCTCTGCCCAATCACAAACCCTCTCTTTTGCCATAAGTAACCATTATCCTGATTTTTATAGCAATTACTTTCTTGTGGGTTTTATTTTATAACCCACATACGCATCTTTCGGTGTCGTGATTTATTATTGCCCATTTTTTCTTTCTTTGGCCTGTATTTTAAGTCAATCTTTAATGTACAAGTTTCTTCTTCATCCCTTTTTTTCTCCTTATAATTTATGTGATGAAAAACCCAGGCTGTTCTACATGTAATCCAATGTAGGTTTTGCTGACTACATACTCATGGTGCAGTTTAGCACGTTGCTCTGTCCATTGTAATTATCATCATCGTTGAAACCCAAATGGTCTCATCTTTGGGCAATAGGAGCCTCGGCAAGTTGGACCTTAACTCATTTTTGACATGATCTTAATGGTCTTCCCGGGAATCCTGTCATATCAGAGTACGACATGATGTTTCCTATGTATTCTGCACATTTTCTGCACCAGAGCTGAATTCACCCATTTCTCTAAGCTCTAGTTTTTGAGGAATATTTTTCCAACAGCACAATCTGGTGCTAAGACCACTCATTGTTACTACTTATAGAGATAGATAATCATCAGACTTTTTGAAAGTAATGCTTTATGTGAGAATAAAATAGAATAACATACGTAATATACTAAAAGGAACAATGCGACTCCTCAAGAATTTTATATCCAGTCAAACTGGCTTTTGAATATAGAGCACATAGTCTACGGTCATACCACCCTGAGTGTGCCCGGTCTCGTCTGAATATAGAGCATATAGACAAGCTGTTATCAACAGGTAAGAAATCAGGGAATATTATGCTTACCTGACTTTTTTCCTGAGAAATCTACCAGATAATCTACTGAGCTTCAGACATCAACATAAGAACTAGTGGTATATACACAAAGTATCACTCTATGTATATCATTCTATATAACATTTTATATATATGTGTGCATATATATGGCTTACATTTGTATATACAATTCTTGGCATGAAAGAAAGAAGGTACAGATATTATAAAGAAGAGGCTGAGTAAAAGCTTTGAAGTCTTTCTTTTAAATTGTAGATGTCAGTGTGAAGTTGTGAGGCATTTTAGCTTATATCACTCTTATAATTTATTGTTTTTTTCCTAAACACTCACAGAAGTTTTTCTTATTCCTGAAAGTTTAATCATTTCATTAGAATATGTCTTGGTGATTCTGAGTTGATATTTTCAGATATACAGTGTGCTATTTCAGTACATCATTTCCATTTTTCTTTTGGCTTTAATTTCAGAAATTTCTTTCTGAATTACAGTTTTAAGTATTTGTCCTGTTTCTTTGAGTTGGTTTTCTTTCTTAGGGAATCCTACTATCCATCTGTTCAAACTTCTTTGCCTATCTTCAACACTTGTCATTCTTTCTCAACTCTTTTTTATCTATTTCTTTGAATTTTAAAATTTTCCTTATTTTCACTTTTTAATTTTTCATATGGCATTTTATGTTGAGTTTATCCACTCTTGTGTTTCTCCTCACTCGGTTTTCATTTTTGAAATATTCCCTTTGGTTTCTAAACTTTTAAATATGATCATCTCATTTTTGTTTTTCTAATTCTGATTTATATTTTTTTCACGTCTTGTATGATTTGCTTAATTAATCTTTTAGCTGTTTTGAAGTAGTCAGTTACAGTGTTGATCCGTTTTATAGGCACTATTCTGTGATATGTTTTTCTCATAATCTGTAAGCATGTTGTTCTTTTCCTTGTCCTCATTCTTCTTATAATGTCTTCATACAGAATTTAACTTTGACATTTTTCAGTGGCTACATTTAGTGATATTAGTTTTTCTGAATCTTTATAATGAGGTAGTTTTCAGGGAAATATTCTAACTTCACATAGCTACTCTTCTCTCTCTCTTTCTTTCTCTCTTTTTAATTTTGAAAAATATGCAGCCTTGCTGTTGAGCTTCCCCAGAATTTTTCTTCTTTGTTACTTTGTACTTTGATCCTTCTCTCTCTCTCTCTCTCTCTCTCTCTCTCTCTCTCTCTCTCTCTCTCTGTTTTTCTCTCCTGACTTCCCAGAAGTTTCTCTTTAGTTCTTTAGTGTGTGGCTCTGTCCTAGAAGGGAGCCTGGTAGGTTAGTTCTGAACGTTCCCAGGTGCTGCGCTGCTCCTGCCCCTTTAGACTTTCCGAGGTGGGACCCCTTCTATTGGAAAGGTCAGACCCTCTCCCAGTTTCAGGTACTGTTCTCCAGTGGGCACCTATTGGCTATTTTTTGTTAATGTTGTTTTGTTGATTCCTTCTTTCTCCTTCCAAACCAGACATCACGAATGTCTTGTGGCTCTTGTTAGCTCTTCCTTACTCACACGCATTTTAGTGTTTGTGGTAATACTTTGTCATCTAATTTTCTTGTAAATGTTACCTATTCATTTTGCTTTTGCTATCTAGTTGTTTTGTCTGTTTCTATGTGATATTGGAGAATTTGAAACTACTAGGATTTTTCTTCCACCCCATGATCACCATCAGATCTTCAGGTGAAATGCACCTCCTTCTTGGTTTTTGTTGCTGGTCAGGACCATTTATTTTTCCTCTTCCTCCAAAATCTGAGTTCCTTTGATGCACATAAGATCAGATCATTCTACTCACTACTCCTTCATTCATTAAATACTCTTTTCTGGTCACTTCCCCTCATTCATTAAAGATTTTTTTACCATTAGATCTCTATGTACTATTCAGTGTTGCTCCTTTATTATTTTTAGAAACTTCAGTATTCACACACATCATTCATTCCACTCCAGTCTCATGATTCTCAGAATACACCCCCATATTCACCTACTATTTCCCACTTCAGGGACATACTTCCTGCAGTCATATGAGGACATCACTGATACCCACATCGTTTGCAAAATCTCAATTTCATATATAGCACTGTCCTCTAAACACTTTCTTTCTATCTCACTTCTGTCATTACCCCCAATCCAAAAATTCTTTGGTCTTATAGAGACCTTCAATCCATTGACTACAACATTTTTTCACTGTACATTTCCTTCATGTTTTTATTATCATCCTTAATCAACTTAGAGGACATAGCCCATCATTAGTTCACACTCTCAAATGTAGCATCAATTCTCTTTTCTGTTCCTCCCATAATTAAACAAGTATGGCTAAATCCTAGTTATGGTTAAAGTTCAATCTCTACCTACTTTGTTACAGACTGGAGCCACTAACTATAACTGCAAATAAACAGAAAAACAGAACTGTGCTCACTGAAGTAATTTTAGATTTGTAGTAAGCACTTGGGACTGCCAGATACTTGTACCTCTTTATTTCTCTGCTGCCCCTGTTGGGAGTGTCAAACTTCCAAGACCCCCTCTCCCTCCTCCCTGTCATTTGATGAAGTCAGTTACTGTTTCACTGAAACAATGAGAGCATGCATATGAAAACAACCTTATATTCCATCAAACAAATTCATCCATCTGTTTGCATTTATAGACACATTCCCTGCATTCCCCCTGTGACCATGGATGAAGTCCTAACCTTTACCTAAGTTTAATTCTGAATTTAATCACTGAATTCCATCTTTTTACAACTCCTTAAGGGCTCTGTCCCTGTAGTTACTGCCTCTTTCTTCTGCATGGCCATATCTTTCCTCCCTACACTCTTTAGTAAAGAATTTGATACTTTGCATCTTACAGAAAGATTGAATGGGGAAAAAAAACTTTTAATTCAATTAATCCCTTGAGTATTTGCTTCTTTTCTACTTTTTTAATAGAAAATTTTCAGAAATCTAAAAATGGACCTCTTCCATCCCTGTCTCCACTTTCTCACCTCAATGACTCTCTTATCTACTGCAAGCAGGCTTGTGTCCATATTGTTCCTCTAAAATAGCCTTTTTCACAATCAGTGATGATCTCCCTTTTGCAAAATCAAATGGCCAATCCTCAATTCCCATATTTCTTGGCCTTTCAGTTGCACTGGACAGAGCCAATTTCTTCCTTTTATTTGAAGCCCTTTTTAGGGTGGGGGTGGAGGAAGTTACAAGATAGAACAATTCTCCTGTTTTGTTTGGTTTTTGTTTCTTATTCATGACCCACTGATCTCAATATTTTTTCTGAATTTTCTTTTTTATTTCATGCCTCTAAATATTATGGGTTTTAAGGCTTTGACAAAAAGTTCTTTTCTTTACCCTGTTGTTACAATGACAGAACCTGAGCTCTTAACCACTCTTGTCTATACTGGACTCTCTTCTGTTGGCCAAGATTTCTATTGTATTCCTGGTTAAATCAAATTCCTCAAGAGTAAAAAGAAGCCCAAGTCTTTGGTAAACACTTCTGACTTTCATAGCAAGATGAAAAACTCTCCTTTATTTCTCCCAAAGGAGAAACATAATCCTAGAATATAGGAGGCATTGGATGAGGGTCAGACATTAATAAATGGTTTTAGATGTTTTGCATATTGAAGTCCAATTTCAACTGATCAGCAATGTTGGCATGGAAGACTCTCGTGAGGAGGGTTCTGAAACAGCATCTGGGTTCACTGCTAAAAGTTACCATGAACAGACAGCAGAGTCTGCCATGGACATGAAGGTGCACATACCATATATTGTCCATCATTTTAGAGGAAATTTCATCTTCATCAGCCTGAGGTGTAAAAAGGAGGCACTTTTAGAATAGGGATTAGAATTTTGAGGTTCAAACTGTTTGGAAGAAGAGTTAGGCTGAACAAGTAAACAGACCAGGGAATAAGAGATTTCAAAGTCTTATTTCTTGCCAAAGAAGAATTTGGTTTGGTTTGTTTATTTTTGTTGTTGCTGTTTGTTTTTGTTTTTGTCGTAGACAATAAGAGACCACTGAAAGTTGATGAGTTGTTTGTATTATTCTGGGTTGTATTAGTTTGCTAGGGCTGCCTTAATAAAGTACCACACACTCAGTGGCTTAAACAATAGATATTTATTGTTTTACCTTTCTGCAAGCTAGACGTCAGAAATGAAGGTGTTGGAAAGGCCATGCTCCTTCTGAAGTTGTTAGAAAAGGATTTGCTCCAAGATTGGCTCCTAGTTTCTGGTGTTTCCTTGGCTGTGGGAGCATAACTCTAATTTTCACGTGACATTTTCCTAGTGAGTGGGTCTCTGAGTCTTAATTTCCCCTATTTATATGGACACTGATTATATTGGGTTAGGGGCCTAATCTATTCCAGTTTAATCTCAATTTAACTAATTGTATCTACAATTATATATTATTATGTTATATTATATCATATCTACAATTATATCTACAAAGAGGACTCCATTTTCTCCTATCATTAGGAAATGTATTTGTTGTGGAATAGATCAGAAAAACCCAACAAGGGTCATTTTGCAGATATTCTCCTGCTGAAAGTGGCCTGGTTAAAAGATGGGGCAAGAATTGCAATATAGTGTGCGGTTGACACTCCCTGATCCTGTGGAAGACCCACATGGCAGGAGAGAGAGAGCCAGAGCCACACGCAGAGAGGGAGACTGTTCCTCTCTGTTTCCATGGGTGATGCTCAAAACACCCTCCTTTTTCATGTCTGGTAGCATTCACCAGAGTTAGGCCAAGAGAAGTCAAAGTAATTTAGATTCAATCTTCTCTCAGAAATGAAATGAACAGAAGTTTTATTAAAAGGAAATGAAGAGGAAATTGAACTTTCATATTTCATTGTGCAATTGTGATGACAAAAAACAATATTCGTGAACAGAAGTTTGAAAAATTGTTATTTATATGTCTTTTCTCCCCCCTTGAATTCACCTACACTCTGCTTGCTCTTGTCAAAATAGGGGGCAAGGCATTTTCCCCCCACTTATGAACTGAGTCATGCTAATATCATGACTAATCAAACCTAATGTGCTCTCTATTTTTTTAACTTTATTTTACATTTTCCATATAGAACAAATTTACTCATAGTACTTCATAGTGGAAGATGGAATAAAAGTCATAATTTATCTTTGTGTCATTATTAGTTACAATATAGATAAAATATTTTTAGCCTTTTTAATCTTTTTTTTATAAAAGTGTATTAGAACATGGCTATAGTAAATAAAAACATAGAGGGATTATATATAATATATATATATAGCTTTAGCAAGTTTTCCTATTGAGAAATCAGACGTGTGTTTTTAGAATTGCATTTGTATTTAGTTGTACCATTCTATATAAAGATAGTGTGACTGAATTAAGACTTGTTAATAAATTATTTAAGGGGGGTATTGCTTGCCTTATTTGAGCCACTCTGGGCACTAAAATGCTGACTTTGATGCTCAAGTGGATCCACCGTGGCCACCAATCCATAACACAATCTTGAGAGGGCCCTTAATATAAACCTTCATGAATGTGAGAACAGCTGAAGGCATATTTAGAAATGGACAATGGAACCTGCTGTTTATACCTAAAACTAAGCCTCTTTCTTGATGGCATTCAGTGTGTCCAGAGAGTTCTCTCCTGTCATTTCACACTATGGAGCTGGCAATCACTCTTCACCAATGGGGACTGGGGGATGCATCAGTAGCTAGGCTGTAATTATAACTCTGGCCACGCAAGCTTAACAAATGATTGCTTCTTACTCATGTTACCTGTTTTGCAACGTGAGTAGAGGGCCCAGCTTCACGTAGCCCTTGAGGTCTCTAGGCTCCGTCATCTCGTAGCTGTACCTAAAAACACTACTGGAGACTTGCCAGTGGTGTTTTGCTGTTGTAGCTCCCAAATGACACAGATCAGTTCTGATAACGTTGATGAGCCAGAATTAGTCACATGCAACTCGGTAACTTCAAGAGGCTGAAAAGTCTTGGGAATGTTTAATGAGTAGTTACGTGGGTCCAGTTTTTCTCATTACACACCATAGCCCACCTCATATTGCCCTCTACAGCTATAATCTGAGCCTTTTGACCTACCGTGTTGCTGCCAGTGGCTGAATTTTCTTCAACTGGTTGGCAACGCTGGGAGGACTTAAATGGGAGTTCTGTAAATCCAGGCCACCACGTAAGGTGAGGTCAGAGGTTAGAGAGAAGAGAATTGGGGAGAGCCTGTAGTCTGTAACAGTTATGATTTGGAAATATTATTCAGGAGTCAGATCATCTCCTTGACTTTTTCAATTATTAACTTACCACATCATCAACTCTCTGTCCTTTTTACTGTAGTATTCAAATCTATAGGCTCCATATCTGTAATAAGGGAATAAAGATACCAAGGTGGAAGAACAGATCCTTTGAGGGATGGATCAAAGAACTAATATGTATTTTTGAGAACTCTGACAGGTGACATTTGTGGCCTTCTAACTAATTAAAAGGGGCTATTTCTGATAAGGATGCTGGCTCTCAAAGTTCAAGGAGTTAGAAAAGAGGAATGGATTTGCATTAAAGCATACGAGATTGAGGTCCTAAGTAGAGAAGCTCCTGCCCTTGAATGTGATAAATGCTGAATTGGTTAGCAGAGAAAAGGGATGGAAGAGGGCTGTTTACACTCGTTGAGAGCAGAGGTCCTGAAATTTCAAGCTGGGTGTGTCCTTAAATGTCTTCTAGTCCATCTCTTTGATTTTATTGCTGGAACTTAAACATCAGAGGAATAAATTTAATAGAATTTTAATAGTTATTCCTGGAAAATAGTGGTCTGTGGATAATTAAGTTTAGGAAATGTTGCTTAAACAAAGTTAAGGTAATATGTTTGCTGCAGGGCTTCTTTCAGTCTTTAATATGATAATGTGCATAGTTACTCTCCAAGAGAGGAAACATTAAGAAACGTTTCCTCAAGATTTGATCATGGTGCATGATTTTTTTTTTTTCATCAAAATACTCTGTGGCAAAGTGGGTGTGTAGAAATATTGAAATAAATAGTCATTTCGTCTTGAGACTTTACACACTAATACTTCTGTTAAAAAGGAGATTCACTTATAATCTTTTATCCTCCTCAAATTCATCAATATCAGCAGTTCAAATAGCAGGCCTGGAAATAGTTCTCTTGAAGGCAGTCTCACCACTATCACTTAGCTGTTTGCTGTTTTGGTCTTTGGGTTTTCAGTGGGAATTTAAACTTCACTGAAAACACAGCAGTCAGTTGAGCTTTTTACTGCTCTCAGCCTAGAAATCCAGACAGTCGGCTCACATGCTTGTTTACATAGGTGAATGTTCTTGCTGACACTTGCATAAGTCAGTTGCTCATTGATTCCATTTATACAAGGGTGATTTGGTATTTGGGCAAAACTAAGCTGAAGATAATCATGAAAATAACCCTCGGAAAGGCCTTTATTATATTACTCACACTGTATTCTTGTTTTCTGTCTGCAACATTGGTGGAGTAGAATCTCAGAAACAAATTTTGCATCATTTATTTGCTCTGGATGGAGTTTCTCATTCCTGTATATTTATTTGATGTTTGAAAATGACCATAATTACAAAATGTAACAAATATATAAACACCCAGGACTTTGTCTATGTAGGACAATATCACTCTTAGTAAAAAACAAAACAAAACAAAAAAAACCCACCAAAAAAACACCGCTTTCAGCGTCAGAATTCGTCACTGGCACATGCTAATCATTAATGTCCCTGACAAAAGACACTGAATGGAGACAAAGAGATCTGAAGTTTTCAAGTTAACAACACATGGAAAAAACTCAGAATGAAAATCATATTGCTCCCAGATAGTGGTTTATTTTCTGTGATTGATTTGAAAAGTCAAAAACTGCAACAGAAACTACTGCTGTTCTGATTTGTTCACTCGGTGGGTTCATTCTTGAGCCACGGAAAACATTAAAAAGTTTTAGCTACAATTAAAATTCAATAAAAGTCAGTTCTCTGGGTTATGAAAGAGAAATCCAACCATAAGAATAGCTGAATGGATTCCACTAAGCTGACCTATAATAATAATGGTTTCCAAAGCAGGGCGAGAGGAAACGAACTACTTCTGTGAACAAAATGGTGAAGCTGTTTTCAAAAGGGGGGAAATAGGGAAAATGAATATCCTTTGTTAACATAATTAAATATCTTTCTTGCTAGGATCATTGCTAGAGTAATTATCCATAGTACTTCCATTTTTATTAAAGGAAAGCTTTTATTCATGGTAAGTTAGATTATATTAATGGCATTAAGGACTTTCTAACATATTTCAATAACACTTTTTCCAGGAGGAAAATCCATTTTGAATCCATTTGGAGAATTGAAATAGACCACAGAACTTCTTGCATTTGTTGCAAATTTGAAAATCTGGCTGGAATGTGAATGCCAACATATCTTACTGAGGTCTACTTGGATCTGATAACAAAAATTTGTCTTTTTAGTTTTGGTTTTCATTTTGGTTTGGAATGCAGGGATGTAAAACAAAAGATATTTATGTGAGCATATGGGTGACGTATTTGTGGTCTGGTACAAAATGAATTTAAGTCATGATGACATTTCATTATAAATGTCATTTTGACTTAAATTACGTACGTGTATTGAGATATAATGACAGATTTACAAATTGGTTATATTTTTAAGGACTTTAAAAAAAGACATTAGAATATACTTAAGAATATTGAAAATGATGATGCTCATAATAATCCTATATATTTTCATTCTAATCCTAATCATGTTTCTATGAAGTGAGCATTTATTATATCCTTTTGGAGATTAGAAGAATGAGTCATTATTTAAACTTTCTTGGAAACTCATAAGAATCTACTAAGCCTTTTAAATCTGAATTATGGATCAGATTTGTCATTGCATGGATAATTAAAGAATAAATACCACATATAGAGAAATAGCTGTTGAAGCTTCCTGCTTAGACAGAAAATGGATGTGCTAATATTGGTGGCATTTTGTGACAATACAGTCTCATTCCTGCAGCCAGCAGAGTTGTGCTTTCTGAGGGTTTTCTTGAGTGTAATGTACACACAGCCAATTTAGCATTGGATTAAGTTTCAATTTATTTTACTAAGGATATTGAAAGCAAGCTGCAACACAAAGCAGGAGCCAACATGGCAAAGCCCCATGTGTCTTCATCAGGCCCTCAGAGTCCTTGACATGATCATTCAGCTGCTGACAACCCTGTCCACTGAACATGGGCGTTACGAAATCAAAGAAACAAAACATTTAGGTACCATGAATTAGGCAATAGAAATGGATTAATTTTTGACCATGGGTGTTATTTCTATTGCATTCATAAGGATAATCAAGGCATTTTCTATTCTATATATGATTTATATGTGATTTCTATTATACATAATAATCTATCAAATTATACCCAAGTGTAATGATTCTTGACAGCAATTTTTCATTTCTTCAATAAGTCATGTGATGTTAAAATTTCTCTTAATGACATAAAGAGCTCTTAAAACCTGAAATGTTTTTATCTCTTGTTACTTGGTGGTCACAAATCTCTCAGGCCAGAAATTTATGTGCCACAGAAATACATTATGAATTCAGAATTTGTTTTCTTCTTTGGAAAGGTGAACTCACAGCTATTATGAATCAGTGAGCGCAGATGGAACATTCTTGATTACGTTTTAAAATCTTTCAGGGTCATTCTACATGATTTCATGCTTAAATAACATCTTCTTTCAGTCCGTTTCACACTGATAAAGGTTTCCTGATAAACAGCCATTTCCCCTTTCAATTTACCTGAGAACAAATTATATTGTGAGTGCTTTGATTTGTTTAGGTAAATTCATGTGTATTATATAACCGCAATGGATGGTAATGATTATGGAATTAAAGGAAAGCTTTACTGGTGGAAAATTGATTGGAAAAGTTACTGGCAATTTAAAGATTAAGTCAATACATGAAAAAAAAGAGTTCCAGTGCTGTGATTGGAGACAAACAGAATGTGGGGCTCAGCGCTCCCCACAGAATATATTTCTTTCAAGGGATCCAGAACCCAAAGGCTGGTGGGAGTTTCCATGGGAACTTTCCCTTTAAACTGGCCCCACCCCTTTGAGGGCCCGCCCAAAGCCGACTATAAAAGCCCTAGACACTCGCCATTTCAACGGGGATGACATCTTGGACTCAGCCCTCCTGTACAGCAGACGTTAAAATAAAGTTTCTTTTCCTTCATCTCAGCCTCTGGCCTTCCTCCCTCCATGTTCTCAGAGTTACAAGCGCAGGCACTAGAACCAGTTTGAACTGGTTAGATCCTGGCTTTGTCACCTAATAACTGTGCAAACTTGTCTAAAGTGTGCACTATGTCTGTGTTTAATGTTTGTAGCTAGTAAAAATATAAATCAATAAATAATAAAATAATGTTTAAAAAGTGTAAGCTAGTGAGACTGAGGAATTGTTTTTTTAATTTTGTTTGATTTTAATCCGTTAAAACTAAAGTTGAAGTGGTGACATGGAGCTCGTGTCTTCTGTGCTGGATTGAGTTGTCTTAGCCCCGTGTCTTAGCCCACGTCCTGGCATCAGAGAAGCTTATCCTGTCTGTGCGCCTCCTTAAGAAGGGAAGGGTCTGGTGGCTCGGGGGAAGCTCACAGCTGGAGCCCAGGCCCCCTCCTTTTCTAGACCAGGGTCCTCAGACTCCAGAGTTTCAGGCTCAGCTCGGCCCAGATGTATACCTGAGACAAGTGCTGGCTATTTTCTCAAGTCTGCCCTCTGGGGGGAAAGTTCCTATAGTCTAAGTAGAAGGTCGTGGTTGGAGTTTCGCAGTGTGCTCTTGGCTGCACACAGATGTGTGGGAGACCACTGGAAAGATGGGTGAGGACAGAGACGAGAAGAGAAAGGGTGCAGGCCCAGGATCTGCTCTTCTTGCACTATGCTAGGAGAATTCTACACGTAAACCTGCCTTTTGACTTTTAGGTTTCGAAGGGGATGGTGGGTGTGAGCCCTTTATCGAAATGTACTGGTTTGAACTGGGTCAGGGGAGAGGAAAGAGAAAAAGTGGAGGAGAGAGTGCCGTTAGGTGGTCAATAGCCTGCCCATTGCCGGGAGGAAAAAATGAGCCTCCTCTATTCATGCAAAGAAACACAGAGAAAAATAAAGTGGAATTTTGTTCTGTGGATTTGCCAAGACATTGGAAGAGAAGATTGAGAGAGAAAAATGAGCAAGTGAGCAAGTGTTTATTCAATTTTTGTTATGACTATATATTTGGCAAAGTTCATCATTTTATTAAACAGTTGTTAGCTATATTTATTATCCTTAAATATTTAGAAATAAGGTACATGGGCTTCCATGTGTACTCTTTTTTTTTTTTTTTTTTTTTTGAGACAGAGTCTCACTCTGTTGCCTAGGCTAGAGTGCCATGGTGTCAGCCTAGCTCACAGCAACCTCAAACTCCTGGGCTCAAGCGATCCTCCTGCCTCAGCCTCCTGAGTAGCTGGGACTACAGGCATGTGCAACTATGCCTGGCTAATTTTTTTCTATGTATTTTAGTTGGCCAATTAATTTCTTTCTATTTTCAGTAGAGACGGGATCTTGCTTTTGCTCAGGCTGGCTTCAAACTCTTGGCCTTGAGCGATCTGCCCACCTCGGCCTCCCAGAGTGCTAGGATTACAGGCGTGAGGCACCTCGCCTGGCCCCCTGTGTACTCTTGTCTCAGGCCTCAAAAATTTTAGTGCTGAGCCTGATGGCTACACTGGAAACTTCTGTTATGGTGCTGTCTCATTATTAATTTATATTTTCATTTTTCTCATATTAGATTGTGAAATAATCTATTCTCCAATGACTAATTAATACCTGGCATGTAACAGATACTTAATAGATAAGAGTTGAAAGAAAAAATATCAATAAATGCCACATAAAAATAATCATTTCTTCCCTCTGTATCTGCAGACAGGAAGTATCTCCAGTTATGGGATGACTGGAACACCAAACTTTTTTTTTCTAAATCTTAAAGTTTAGATAGTCTTACAATGATAATCACTTTCTCTTCCATCAGCTTAACTAGTATATATAAGAACTTCTTTCTGCATTTTTTTACAAATATCTTTATGTGGAGGAAGAAAGGAAGGAGGGAAGGAAGGAAGGTTGGTTGGTTGGTTAGTTGGTTGTATATGTGTGTTTTCCTACTCAGATGTCAAATCATTAACCTGTTGGCTGCATTTATTTGTCATGGTCTGGCCCTAGGTAAGCCTGAGACTAGATTATGATGTAAGAATTTCTTTAACAATAAGAATTTCTCAAACATCAGGTATGTGTTATATCGGAGTTACACAGTGTGTTACATATTCTCTTCTATCCTATAGTTCTAGTTTTTTGTTAATTCAACAACAAATGTTTGTAGAGAACCCCTCTAAAAATATCTTTTTCCAGAGGCATAGATTTACCTACTAAACAATAGAAATCAAGGGTTTTTATCAGCATTGAACAATATTGTTATAGGAATTCTGGATCTGATATGTCATATTTAAGTAAAAGTAAATATAAATGAAACATGTATGTATTTATCAATTTCAAGAATGTGTCCTGTAGAAAGGTATGAAGTTTGTGTCTTGGAAAAATGGAATAATTAATTGCTCTCTAATTTATTTGATAACAGATTTTTAATTATCAATTTATCTTATAGCAACCTCTTATCAAACATCATTTATATGTTCCTGCTACCTACCAGTCTCTTCCATTTCGACATCTCAAACTCAGTATGTCTAAAATGGAACTTACAACTTACATGCATTTCTTCAAAAATATCTTTTGGCTTTAACTTCTGAAATTTCCTCTATCGAATAACAACTTGTCCATATGACTCTGGAATCCTCTGGCATCCACATTAGAAAGAAAGAAGTAAAATTGTCTCTGCTTGCAGATGAAATGATCTTATATATAGAAAACCTTAAAGACTGGACCAAAAAACTGTTAGAACAAACAAATTCAGTAAAGTTGGAGCATACAAAATTAACACACAAAAATTAGCTGTGCTGCTATAGACTAACAACACACTATCTAAAAAGGAAATTAAAGAAATGGCTTTATTTACAATAGCATAAACACAAATATAATAATCAGGAACAAGTTTAACCAAAGAAGTAAAAGATCTATACACTGAAAACTATAAAACATTGCTGAAAGATATTAAAGACACAAATAAGTGGAAAGATATTTTTATGCTCATGATTTGGAAGACTTAATATTGTTAAAATGTCTATACTACCCAAAATGATCTACAGATTTGATGCAATCTCTATCAAAATTCCAATGACATTTTTTCACAAAATAGAAAAAGAATATTAAAATTTATATGAAACTACAAAAGACCCAGAATAGACAAAGCAGTCTTGAACTAGAGTAACAAAGCTGACGGCATCACACTTTCTGATTTTAAATTATGTTACAAAACTTTAGTAATCAAAACAGCATAATATGAGCATAAAAAGAGATACATACACTAATGGAACATAATAGAAAGCCCAGAAATAAATCCATGAATTATAATCAATGAATTTGCAACAAAAATGTCAAGAATAAATAATGGGGAAAGGACAGTCTCTTCAGTAAATGGTGTAAGGAAAACTGATATCCACATGCAGAAGAATAAAGTTGGACCCTTATTCCATACCATACGCAAAAACTTAAAATGGGTGAAAGCCACAAATATAAGACCTAAAACTGTAAAAGTACTAGAAGTTAACCTAGGGAAAAATCTTCTAACAAGGGTTTGGGCAATGATTTTTTTGGATATGATCCCAAAAAGCACAGGCAACAAAAGAAATATAGACAAACAGAATGGCATCAAACCAAAAAGCTTTGTACAACAAAGAAAACCATCAACAGAGTGAAGAGATGACCTATGGAATAGGAAAAAATATTTCAAACCATACATGTTATAAGAGATTAATATCTAAAATATATAATGACCTCAAACAACTTAATAGCAAGAAAACAGATAACTTGTTTAATAAATGGGCAAAGGATCTGAATAGGTATTTCTCAAAAGAATAGATGCACACCGTCACTTATCATCAGGGAAACGCAAATCAAAACCACATGAAATACAACCTCATACATGTTAAAATGGCTATTATCAGAAAGACAATTATAACTAGAGTCAAGGAGGAAGTGGAGAAAACAGAAGAGTTGTACACTGTTGGTGGGAATGTAAATTGCTATAGACGTTATGGAAAACAGTATGGAGGTTCCACAAAAAATTAAAAATAGTATTACCATATGATCCAGCAATTCTACTTCTGGATATACATCCAAAGGAAATGGAATCAGTACCTCAAAGATATTTACACCTCCATGTTCATTGTATCATTATTCACAATTGCCAAGATATGGAATCAACCTAAGTGTTTATAGATAGGCACACACGCATCATATATATGAATGGTATTCAGTCTTAAAAAAGAAGGAAATTATGTCATTTACAATAACATGGATGAACCTGGGGCACATTATGTTTGCTAAGTGAACTATGCCAGGCACAGAAAGACAATATTGCATGATCTCACTTATATGTGAAATCTAAAAAAGTCAAAATCATAGAATTAAAGAGTAGAAGGGTGATTGTCAGAGCTGGGGGTTGAGGGAAATGGGGATATGTTGCTTAAAATGTACAAAGCTTCAGTTATGCAGGATGAAAAATTTCTGAAAAAGCCCATCATCCAAACAAAAAAGACTCTGGAACTCCGACTCCCCTTTCTTTCTACCTTCATTCATCATTCTCTCTGATTGCTTCTTCTAAAGCAATTCATTCATCTAATTTCCTGTTGCTAGCTCAAAGCTTGAACAGCATATAACTGAGCTATTCAAAGAGCATCTTAACTAGTCTTGGCATCTGTATACTCTGTTCCTGTTACCATGTTAGATGTGTGATATGTTCCAAAATAGTCCCAAAATACAGCTGTGATCCCATCATTCCCAAACCCTGAAGTCATCACTTGCTTTTTCCTTTCTTCTAAACCTATCCCACAGATACTTATCTGTTTTTGTATTCTACCATGTTTTCATCTGAATCTCCCCCTCCACCTAAATTGCCTCCTTTTCACCATGGCGTATGTCTTTCTGCCCCCTTATCTTGACTGATATGATGCTTTTCAATTGAAATACTCTTCCTGTTATACTTATTACTTAAAATTGTACCTATTTGTTCCTTTAAATCTCAAAATATATGGTATAAGTGGCAGCATATTAATTTTGGTTTTTATTAATGCAGTCAATATTTTTCAAATACTAGGTGAGTATATCCTGTGTGTCAAAATATACTAATTAGTACTCTTTAGAGTTAGAATAAGAGACTTAAACTTCTTCAAGAGAGGGATATATTTAGAACACAGTGGTTGATTAGAATAAGGAAGGATGGGAAATTACTTAATAAACATGTACAATTCTGCCGTATTCAACACCATGGCAGATTTAAATTTCAAAAAAAATGTGGAATATTTTTTAAATAAATAATTAAGGTGTTTTCTGTAAATGCAATGAAGTGTCTCCAAGAGCCTAATGACAAGATTACTGTTTAATTTCAAGAAAACCTGGATCCTAAGGAAAAAATCACCATTAGGCCTCTTTCCCTATCATGATCTCATTGTATGCACTGTGTTATCTATCATCAAATCTACCAAAGTAATTATTTCTCCTTTACTCACAATCATGACAAAGTCCTAGATTACAGCTTCCCAGTTCAAAATAACATGGTCAGACTGAGTTGATATTTTCATCCATTCCTGATATCCAGGTGTCTTAGTCCATTTGGGCTGCTATAACAGAATACCATAGACTGGGAAGCTTATAAACAACAGACATTTATTTCTCACAGTTCTGGAGGCTGGGAAGTTCAAGACCAAGGTGTCATATGATTCAGTGTCTGGTAAGGGCCCACTTTCTCATAAGTGGCACCTTGTCTGTTCTCATGTTGTAGAAGAGGCTTTCTAGCTCTGTGGTCCCTTTCATAATGGCACTAATGCCTATCACAAGGGTTCCACCCCTCATGTCTTAATCATCTCCAAAGGCCACCACCTCCTAACACTATCACCTGGGGGGTTAGGATTTCAAGGTATGAATACTGAGCAGACACATACATTCAGACCACAGTACCAGAAAAGTATCTGATTGGTTCTATTTGTATTATTTGCTGATACATTATTTCAGCCAGGAGTTGGGGCTACATGGCAGGGAAAAGTGGCTGCTCCCCCAAAAGGGAGAGCTCTGGGCACATAATATCACAGGTGCCTACTCCAGGGGTTTGTAAAGATGAAGATGACCATCCTGATTCAAGGAGGTCAAAATCAAATAGATGGATGAGATACTTCTCTCTGTATACATTTAAAGCCACTTTAAAATCCAAAAAGATATTTTACCTAATTTTAGCGCTCTTCCTGCCTTTTTTGCATTAATTTATGATTTTACATTTTTAGACATTAATATCAATTTTAGTATGTTTGGGTGGTTACATTTAACGTGGATTTTTTTAAATAGCAGTACTTGTGAGGAAATGTATGATCAAATTAGTCTTTAATACATTTTTCAAGTAATTAAGTTGTATCAGCATGCCTTAACTCTTCCATCTAACGCCACTTCTCTTCATGACTCTTCTAAACGATTCTTAGTTTAATGGTATTGCTCTGCTTAAATTTTTCAAAGCCCTCTGAATGTCACTGTCCAGGTATATGAAAAGGTTGGGTACACACTCAAAATTCTCCTGGGGAAACAAAGCTGGCGTTGCCTTATGCAGTACTTATTTCCTTCTTCTGTTGCACCTGGGCTGATTTATTTATCCAGCAGAGTCCTTTGCTGGCAAATATATAAAGGACATTTGCTCCTCTAACTCCCACAGCACAGGGAGTCTTAACAGAGGAACTTGGAGAGGGGTCCCCACACTAAGAGCCAAATGAGGAGAGGAGTGCGCTATTACTCAGAAATCCGTTGAGTAGAAATTTGTAAGCTACAGTGGGCAGAAACCTGAGTGAATCCTGAGGCAGCCACATGGGGAAAGCACTAAGCATAGTGTCAAAAGATCAGAGAGTCTGAGAAAATTATAATAATAACAAATGAGTGATGTGTTCAGAATCGTTTGAACATTCTTTATGTTTCAGAGAAAGATAGAGTGGGAAGGGAAGCATAATGACAATAAAATTTGCCAGGCACTTCCCAATTTCACATTCCAAATCATTAAGTGGTTAAGTAATATTCTTTTATAGAAATAATTTACCATAGTACTTTTATAGACAAGTTCACTTTCGGGTAACTTATCTTTACTTAGGGCCCTCGTCTGTATTGTCTTTTTTCCCCCTGGTCTTACTGATTGTCATTTCCAGGCAATATATTGAATGATAAGCTCTCCCACATAATTCTAAATTTCATAATCTCTTAATATTTCCAGAGAATATGTAAACACCCTTTTCACAGAAAATGAAAGGCAATGATTTAAATACTATTAAAGTATGCTATATTTAACAAAAACAAAAATAAGTAAACTGACATGCTTAAAAAGCTAAAATCATTTAAATTTCAAGAGTTGATATGCAGGTATAATATTTGAGGGGACAGAAATAATGTAAATATTTTTTGTTGGATGCAACATCAAGTTAGTAAGAGTTTTTTTAGAAAAAAATAAAAAGGGAACATTATGTTGACCTCTAACTTTTGTTGTTGCTACTGACCATGAATGAATTAGTTTATACATTGCTCATGACTTTCTCCTAAGTATCCATATTTAGATACTTTTCATTTAGTGTTTGTAAGTTTTTCTGATTCCCTTTTGATTATATTATAAACTGATGTGCATGTTGATGTACATTTTGTGATGATTGCATTTTAGTTATTTTTCAAAAACTCTCATACTGATAAAATCATTTTTAAAAATACAGGAGAATTCAAAGTTCTCATGTGTTTTTCATTTGTAATGAAATCTATGACCTTCTTTTCCTTAGTTGAATTATGTACCATTTAAAATTGAAGAGCTTTTCTCTAAGATCAGCTGGAAGCTTTAGAATTAGTATGAGAGTAAGATCTTGATGGATTATAGATTTTTCAAAACAACTTCTCTTAGCTTTGAAGTCTATGACCTATTCTGAGAGCTTTGGTCATTTCTATTATCCTCTCTCACATTGCTTGACATGTGACTAGAAATGATCAAGTCAAAAATGATCATCATATCAATCTTGCATCATGATATAATGTAATAAAATTAAGTTTAAGTGACAATTAAAAAATTGACTTTAAATTAAAATTCATCCCCAGGGGGGCACCACCACTTAAAGGCTTCATGTTGCCTCCGTTATATAGATAATCACATAATAAGATACCCGTGTATAACACTAAGCTTGTTTGCGTTCTGTCAATATCCATTCCTCATTCCTTCATGTGGCTTTTGACATCTATGGGAAGATTTATCCTCATTGCAAAAGTATTATACACTCAAAAAAATATATCAAAATCAATAAAATTTTAGTAAAAGGAGATTTTCAGAGAAGAAAATAAATATTAAAACCACATAGACTTACCATCCAATTTCTTAAATGAATAAACTGGGGTCCAGGAAGACCCAAAGAGGTCATCAGTCAGCAAGTATGATATGGCATTGTAAGGGTGGATCACTCAACAGAAGTAGCTCATTTCATTTCTCATTCAATGCTCTTTCTACCCTAAGTATCTGCTGTGTGAGTACAGAGAATGTGATGTTTGTAGAAATGACAGAAATAATCCAGGAACAAACATACAGGAGGATTACTACTCTCAGTGGCTATTTTTCCACTGCTTTGGGGTTAAGGGTGACCTCTGAGGTATAATAATTAGAATTGAAAGGAAATGTTCAAGACAGTCCAACAGGGGAAAAAGTTAAATTTTATCAGCTCAGTAATTTTAGGAAAAATAGGAACTGGGATTTCTCTGAGATTCGTCAGGTTCTAGAAGTTTAAGAAGCAGCTCTAGTTTGGGAAATGGATTATATTCCACACACCACTAGTGAATTTACAAAATAAAAGTTTTAAAAATAATCAGGTTCCATTTCACATCTACTCAACTTGCAAACTTTAAACAATTAACATCTAATTGATGAGGATTCTGTATTAAAAAATAGCCTACCTTATTGGTAAATGATTTAGCTCACAAAATCAAAATTATCTGGACCTAATGAATCAAATCCTGGGAAAGGATACTAAAAATAATTGCAAAAGAAGTAATATAATATGCATATTAAATTTTACTTTGCATGACTAATTATAATCACGAAAAATAGAAACGGCTAAAATGCCTTAGAGCTCCTTAAATAAGTTGCTCTTCATCTTCAAAAGAGAAAATAATGTAAACATTCAATATGGTAATTGTGAACTAGAAAAACTGTGAACAATTATTTTGGTGTAATGGTAAGCTAAAAAGGCAGAATAAAAAATTATCATGGTGTTAAAACTTGTTTTTATGTCGAGAAACACTGGAAAAATATTTATAAATGCAAACACTGATTTTAGGATTTGAGAATTACAAATGAATATTCTTTCTTCTACGGTTGTCTCTTCAAATTTCTAACAGTGTCATCAACAAATGCAATCCAAATCCCCTGACACAGTCCCGCATCAGTAATTTAGCCCACCTTTCAAAGAGTTTCACAAGTTCTCTGCAAAGAAGTCCCAGGTATTTTTCTCTCTCCTTCCTAGATGGCCTTGGATGCCTACAAAAGAATGAGAGAATGAATCATCCTTGACATTTCTGCAGAGAATCAACCTTTACATTGCTGCCACAGTCTGTACCTTTCCCAGAGAGGACTGTTTCTCTTAGAAACTAACTCTTACTGGTTTCAAAGCCACAAGCATCTTTCTAGGTCCTCCATCTCTTAGGGGAAAGAGACCCTCTGGGTTCTGTGCAAACAGGAAGAACTTTAGAAAACAGCTAAGGGAATTCTAGTGTGGGAAATGGATTATATTCCATAAACCACTTGTGAATTTACAAAATAAAAGTTTTACAAATAATCAGGTTGCATTGAACATCTATTCAACTGGCAAACTTTAAACAGTTAACATCTAATTGGTGAGGATTCTGCTTTAAAAATATCCCACCTTATCGGCAAATGATTTAGCTCACAAAATCAAAAATATCTGGACCTAATGAATCTGGGTTCCTCCATTGTGCCACCAGGTCCTAGTCTATGGAATGTTGTCCCCCAATGTGTTCCTCCCATCTCCATTACAAATTGCACAATGGGCAGGGACCAGCACATTTTTATTTACTGATTATCTCTAGAGTATATGGCAGAGTCAGGAATTGGATAGATGTTCAACAGCTATTTGTTGAATGAATGAATGAATGCAGACAGACTCCTGGGAGCTGCCAATTCACCAGGATATCCATTATAATGAGGCTTAATCAATGAGTCAAGGCTCCACCAGACCCAGGGGTGTGCACTGCAGTCTTGTGTGGATGAGACCCAATGTGTGAAGTACACCCAGCTTGACTATTTAGTTCTATTTTCTGATCACACATGGGAACTCAGTCCACAAAGCTCTGAAATACCCCCATCCTCCCTTCTGTGGCTCTATGTTTTTAAGAGGCTTGTGTTTCATTGATCTGCTGTTTTTGTGCCTCATATTCTACTCCTGCCCCAGGGAAACTCTCTCAGGTCAACTCTCTCAGGTCCTCATCCTGCCAGGCTCCGTCTGTTTCATCTGTGCTTTATCATGTGCAGTTTATTCTTGTAGAAGATCCTCATCTGGCACCTAGAACATAGTAGGTACTCAATACAAATTTCTAAATATGTCAACTCTTCATCTCTTTAGGGTTTTGTTTGGAAAGCAATAGTATAATTCCATGATCCCTTTCTTACATTTAAGCCACTTTAATGAAAATATGGGCTTTCATTTCTTCTTCTACAAGAATGTTTCTGCATCTTAATTCATGAGAAAAATATAAAGCATCCTCTTTGGAAAGATACAAATACTTTTGGAAGAAAAAAAGAATTAAAAGTCTTTTATGTAAAATGTCACCTGTTTTAATAATTGCTATTCACATATATAGTCCTTCCATATTTTCTTTTGCATTAAAAACACCCTTGCAAATGTACTATTACATTTGATGTTTCATTTTTTATTCATTTATTCATTCATTTAACCAATGAGTAATTGTCGAACACTTAATAAATACTGGGCACTGTACTAGCAACTGGGGATTCAAAATGGATTGCAGATATAAACATAAACACAGAAGCAAAGACAGTGGCAGGGACTAAACATGAAAGCTACATAAATAAATATGTTATTATAGTTGTATAAGGGCTGCAGAAGAAAAGTCCAGGACACAATGATATTTT
Organism: Lepilemur ruficaudatus; assembly: GCA_963574885.1. Taxonomy (NCBI): domain Eukaryota; kingdom Metazoa; phylum Chordata; class Mammalia; order Primates; family Lepilemuridae; genus Lepilemur; species Lepilemur ruficaudatus. Next base: position 8,741 of record CAUYRT010052260.1, on the reverse strand, counting down.
GAAATGCTAAGAAAGGTGTCACGATGTAAATACCCTTTCAACTGAATCCTAAACGATGGAAAGGTGGCATCTAAGTGAATAGTATGAATAAAGCATCCTAAGCTATAGAAATGGACCATATAATGTTCCAGAAGTAGAAATAAGCTTGGTCAGTATGAGAATAAAAAGGAAGACCAGTGTGACTGGAATATAGTGAAGGAGAGAAGAATAACTAGAAATGATGTCAGAGAAAAAAATAGGCTTCAGATTATTTAGAGCCATATAAGTCAAATTTACTACTTTAAGTTTGATTCTTAAAGCAATGAACCTAACAGACATATATAGAACACTCTCCTCAACAGCAGAATAAACATTCTTCCCAAGCACACATGGGGCATTTCCAGAATAGATCACATGTTAAGCCATGAAAAATGTTTCAAATTTAAAAAGATGAAACTCATACCAAATATTTTTTTTCCAATCATAATGAAATGAATCTTAAAATCAATAGGAGAGGGAAAAGTGGAAAATTTACAACTGTGTGAAAATTAAACACCATATCCCCCATTTAGTACGATGTTGACTGTAGGTTTGTCATAAATGGATTTGATAATTTTAAGGTATGAGCCGCCTATGCCTATTTTGTTAAGAGTCTTTATCATGAAGGTGTGTTGGACTTTGTCAAATGCTTTTTCTGCATCTATTGAGAGAATCATATGGTCTTTGTTCTTGGCTTTTATTTATGAGGCGAATTGCATTTATAGATTTTTGAATGTTGAACCAGCCTTGCATCCTGGAATAAAGCCCACCTGGTCGTGATGAATTATTTTTTTGATGTGCTGCTGAATTCTATTTGCTAAAATTTTGTTGATGATTTCTGCATCTATATTCATGAGGGATATTGGTCTGTAATTTTCTTTTTTTGTTGCATCCTTTCCTGGTTTTGGAATTAAAGTGCTATTTGCTTCATAGAATGAATTTGGAAGGATTTGGTGAATTATACCAAATATTTGAAGAATTATTTTCAATCCTTTTCAAACTCTTCACAAGAATCAAAGAGTATGTAACACTTCCAAACGTATTCTATAAAACTAATGTATCCTGATACCAAAGCCAGACACTCGAAGAAAAGAAAATTATAGGCCAATATCCTTAATGAAGATTGATGCAAAAATTCTTAATGAAATAGTAGCAAATCAAATTCAATAACACATTAAAAGGATCATAGACAACGACCAAATGGGATTTATCCCTGAGATTCAAGGATGGATCAATATATGAAAATTGATTAACATGATATATCACATTAAGAAAATAAAGAAAAAAAATACCATTATCTCAATAGATGCAGAAAAGGCATTTGACAAAACTTAATAATCTTTCATGATTAAAAAAAAAACTCTCAAAAATTAGAATTGAAGAAAATTGTCTCAATAGAATAAAGGCTATATATGAGAAGTCCACAGCTAACTCATACTAAGTTGTAAAAAAATCACCTTTATCTGTAAAAGCAGGAAGAAGACAAGGATGCCCTCTCTTGCAATTTCTATTCGACATTACACTGTAAGTCCTAGCCCACACAATTGGACAAGTTGAAGAAATAAAAGGCATCCAATAAGAAATGAAGAAGTAAAATTGTCCCTGTTTACAGATAACATGATCTTACATATAGAAAACCCTAAATAAAAAAAAAAATCTTAGAACTAATGAACAAATCCAGTGAAGTTGCAGGATACAAACTCAACATATAAAAATCTGTTTCATTTCTGTATGCTAACAAAATACCTGAAAAGGAAATCAGGAAACAATCCCGTTTAAAATAGCACCAAGAAATATAAAATACCAAGGAATAAACTTGACTAAAAAGGTGAAAGATTCGTATTGTAAAGACTACAAAACATTGATAATGTAAATTAAACAAGGCACAAAGAAATGGGAAGACATTCCATGTTGATGTATTAGAAGATTTAATATTGTTAATATGTCCATAATACACAAAGTGATCTACAGATTCAATACAATCCCTATAAAAATTTCAATGACATCTTTTGTAGAATAGGAAAAAAAATCCAAAATTCATGTGGGACCACAAAAGACCATGAATAGCAAAATCCATCTTGATAAAGAAGAACCAAGCTGGAGGCAGCACACTTCCTGATTGCAAAAAATATTATAAAACCACAGTGACCAAAACAGTATGGTACTGGCATAACGACAAATATATAGACCAATTGAACAAAGTAGATATCTCAGAACTAAATCCATACATACTCAGTCAACTGATCTTCAACAAGGATGCAAAGAATACACATAGGGAAAGGGTAGTCTCTTTAACAAATAGTACTGACAAAACTGAATATCCACATGCAAAATAATGAAATTAAACCTTTATCTTACACTATATACAAAAAACAACTCAAAATGGATTAAAGACTTAAACATAAGACCTGCAACTGTAAAACTACTAGAAGAAAACATAGGGGAAATCCTTCATGACATTGGTTTTGACAATGATTTCACAGATGACACCAAAATCACAAACAATGAAAACAAACCTCTGGAACTGCATCAAACTAAAAGCTTCTGCATATCAAAAGAAACAATCAATAGAGTAAAAAGACAAACTGTGGAATGGGGCAAAATATTTGAAAATCATATATCTGGTAAGGAGTTATTATACAAAATATATAGAGAAAACCTACAACTTAATAGTGAAATCACTTATAACCCAGTCAACAAAAATGGGCTAAAGCCTTGAATAGACATCTCTCCAAAGAAGACACATAAATGGCCAACAACTAAATTAAAAAATGTTCAAGGTCACTAATCTTCAGGGTACAAATCAAAACCACAAGATATTACCTAATATCTATCAGTATGACTATTACACACACACACACACACACACACACACACACACACACACACACACACAGAAGTGTTGGTTGGCAAGAATGTATAGAAATTGGAATCCTTGCACACTGTTGGTAGAAATGCAAAATGGTGCAGCTGCTATGGAAAACAGAATGGAGGTTCCTCAAAACATTAAAAATAGAACTACTATAAAATCCAGCAATCCCACTTCTGGACATTTATCCAAAAGTACGGGTATCAGAATCTCAAAGAGATATTAGCACTCTTGTGTTTATTGCAGTGCTATTCATAATAACTAAGATGTAGAAACAACTAAAATATTAATGAAAAGATGAATGGATAAAGAAAATATGGCACATACATACAAAAAAATACTATGTAGCCTTAAAAAATTGGCAATATGTAACAACAGAAATGAACCTTTGAGGACATTATGTAAGTGAAATAAGCCAGTCACATAAAGACAAATATTGCATGATTCCACCTATATGAAGCATCTAAAATTGTCAAATTTATAAAATCAAGGAGTGGATGGTGGTTATCAGGGCCTGGGGTAGGGAGAAATGGGAAGTTATTAAAAAACTGTTGTGAAGTTTCAATCAAGCAAGACAAATAAACTCCAGGGACCTTCTGTAAAACATTGAACCTATAGTCAATACTAATGCATTGTACACTCAAAAATTTTTAAGATTGTGGACCTCATGTTCCATGTTCTTACCACAATAGAATAAAAATACCAGATATATTGAAGAAGTATTAAAGCTTAGAATATATTTGAAGATTGGAGTTAACAAAAGGGTGTCAGAGTTTTAAGTATATAAAGTTTGAGGTAGACACAATCAGATGAAAAGGTTTTTTTCTGTTTTTTTGTTTTCTGCAGATTTTTTTTTTTATGTCAAAAAAGGTATAGATAGCTGCACATTATAGCGGACTCTGGTAATAATAGCCACCGGAGTTGTAAAAATTACTCTAACTTTAAGACTTGTAAAAACAATTCCATCATTTCAGACAGAAATTCTAGCACATATGTCAGTGTCAGCTGTGTGACAGTAAAGAATCCCGTTTAACTCTAAGTGGGTTTAAATGGCTCTTGCTGCCCTCTTAGCTCTCCTTTTCTTAAGAGTGGTTGTTAGAGAAAATCAACATATGGTATATTTGGCAGTAAAACATCATTAGTGAAAAACTCCCACAACTGCAGAAAGTTGGAAGAATTTTGAAAATTACAAAGAAACTTAGGGCTTGACAGTATGTGTGGTTTGGGGATACTGCTTTTCTATTCCAAAAGGGATATTATGCTGGGTACTTCAGCAGCATTTATTTTTCTACTGGTATAATGATAGCTCACCATATTTATTCAGGGATTCATTCTAACTAAGCATAATACCTTTCTGTGATCACAGTGATTGTTTCAAGGGTGAACCCATGGCAGACGATCATCGAATCAGATTTTCTGGCACTGTCTGAAAAGAGTCTTTCTTCACCACATTTCCAAATTTGAAGATATAAGATTGGAGTTTCTCTAGCCATCTTTTCATAATACAAGAAGAATAGAATAAACTTGAAAAATAGTAAGTGAGAGAGAAAGAAACTAGATCTGATGATGCTGTCAGCACCCAGTCACATTCTCAACCTGGACTTGTCTGTTCCACGAGCCAATGAAAGTTTTTCTTTTTACTCAAGCTTGTTGGGGTGAGTCTGTTGTTATTGCTACTGTTATACTTTTATTTTTGTCACTAGAGACTAAAAAAAGTCATAACTGATGAAACACCTTAAGGTAGATTATTTCTAAGAAGAGTATTATATTCAACTATTCAAAATCCAAACTATCAATGGAGGTAGATGATTCCTTATATATTCTAGTTATCAGCCCTTTATCAGACGTATAGCATGCAAATATTTTCTCCCATTCTGTAGACTGTCTATCTGCTCTACTGATTGTGTCCTTAGCTGTGCCTAAGCTTTTTCACTTGATCAAGTGCCATTTATTTATTTTTGTCATTGTTGTGATTTCTTTAGGGGTTTTCTTCATAAATTCTTTTCCTAGGCTGATATCTATAAGAGTCTTTCCAGCATTTTCTTCTAAAATTCTTATAGTTTCATGCCTTAGGTTGAAGTCTGTTACCCATTGTGAATTGATTTTGAGTGGTAATAGGTGAGGATCCTGTTTCAGTCTTCTACTACTCAGCCATAAAAAAAATATGGTGAATTAATACCTCTTGTATTAACCTGTATGGAACTGGAGACCATTCTTCTAGTGAAGTATCACAAGAATGGAAAAACAAACACCTATGTGCACATACGGAAATAACATTCATTGGAAATCAATCAGGTGGGGGGGGGAAGGGATGGGTAAATTCACACCTAACGGGAACAATGCATATTGTCTGGGTGATGGATACACTTATAACTTTTACTCAAATGGTACAAGAGCAATTTATGTAACCAAAATGTTTGTAACCCCATAATATTCTGAAACAAAAAATATATATGTATTTTTTGGAACTCCTTCTTTCTTAAGAGAGTTGGATTAGAGAAAGTCATACACAGACTCAGACCTTCGCGAAGCTTTCATTTATCTGGAAAAGGAAATTGCATAGATAATTGCAATGCAAGGTAATCAAAGCAGAGATAGTGGACTCCATGAGAGCAAAGAGGTGGGGGGAATTAATTAAGACTGTTGGCACTGAAGACATCCTGGGGACCTGATGTATTGACTCTATTTCTGGGGGCAGAAATTAACTCTTGAGTTGAGTACCACCTGAGAGATTGTGCCATTGTTTCAGCACACAGGACACTAGCTGCTTGACACCTCCAATGGGATCATCTTCTGCCTAGAGATCTCAGGTGCCCAAGATTTCTCCATTTGCTGTTTTATGTGCTCAGTACCCTGTTCAAAGGTCCACCCTGGGGTCTGAGCTTTTGGAAGCTGCCTTCTCACATCACCACAGATATTCCTCTCCCCTGGGACTGCATTATGTCCCAGATCTTCACAGTCTTTCCCTCAAGACACTATTCTCTGTTCCAGACCCACTGGTGCATCTCCCCTTTCCCTGGGTTCAGGTTTCGCAGCCCTGCATAAGGCTGCAGAGGCGCTGAAGTCAGGATGGGGCACCCTGGGGACTCCCTGAAGGATTTAAAAGTCTCTTTGAATAAAAGTGATATTTTAAACAAGTGAGCAATCTAATGCTTTTAGAAAGAATTTCAGGCGAAAAGAGAATTAAAACCAAATGTTTGGGCATGCTCTCATGGTTATGGAATTTTTTTCCTGTAAACATTTTGTGTTTTCTGCTAAACCCTCATATATACACATTATAATAAAAAAGATCAGAGAGGAGAAAAATAAACTTAGAAAATATAATTTCCTTTTACCAAATATTTCTAAAAGTCCATTGGCTTTTAAAGTCAATCGTTGTTTGATATCACATGAAACTGGCATTTATTAAGTTCATCTCACTCTAAATTATATAATTAGAGAACAGACGTGAGTATCATGAGTTTAGACATCTTGTATACACATAAACACACACACATATACACACACAAATACACATGTGCATATGTGTCTTGCTGGGTGTTTTATTGAAATTAAAATTGAATAAGGAAGAGAAAGAAGATCTCTTCCTTGGAATCAGATCCTTAAGTACCTCTAACATACATTTAAAACATTTTAAAAATAATCAAACATACACAAACACATTTGTTCTCACATGATGTATTATTACTTGTATAAGTGATATTACATAATTACCTACATAAATATATTTGTTATATCATATTAATACTTAAGTGGGACCAAGCTTTTATAGGGTTAATAAATAAAATAATATTTTAAAGATTATTTCATATTATCACTTACATTATTCCATTTGGGAGTATGGTTTATATGGTATTTATATTAATATTATAGTATGTAAATATATACTTATATATTCTTCACAAATAAAAAGAATACCTGTTTTTGTTACTATTCAAGAATATCTTGCTGTTCATTGTGTGATTAAAAAGTAAAATATTAGAAACACTGTATCACATTATACACTGCATCAGGACAAAAATCCATTCTGCATATTTATCATTTTATCTTTAAAGCCGAGGAACATCCCTGGCACAGAAATCCCTAGTAAATATTTGGTAACTGAATGAATAAATAGATGAAACATTATTTTCTAGGTAACATTATATTTAATTATATTACATATAATTAGTTTATATCATATTAATAATATTATATTATGTTAATGTTATCTAAAATATTATCATTAGAAATCTCTATTGATGTGGGCACAGTGGCTCCCGCCTGTAATACCAGCAACTTGGGAAGCTGAGGTGGGAAGATGGCTTGAGCCTGGGAGTTAGAGCCCCCGGTGAGCCATCATCAGACCACTGCACTCCAGCCTGGGCAACAGAGTGAAACCCCATCTCCTAAAACAAACAAAAAAAACCAAAATAAAAGCAATCATTATTATCTAGATAATATTTTGATGTTTTATATGTTGTGTTATATTTTTGTTTGTTTTCATGTCTATTTTCCCTCTCTGTGCTTATCTTTTGCTACTTTTTAGGCTTTTATGCACTGAAAGTATTATTTGAAAGAATGAATAAATGAACAAACAAATAAGCACCGCTATACATGTACTCACATTTCCTCTAGGACAGAGCAACACTTTATAAGAAGCACCTTTGTTGTCTACTACAAAAGGCAAGAGTTGTGATTTCTCTGTTGCATTTTAGCCATGCACAGCTGTTAGATTTCCAGCTTTGGAATATCTTTGTCTCCAGTTATGTGAAGGTTTGGATTTGGAAACCTTAGCAGTTTTAATGAACTTCATCACCTTATTTTGCTGAAGGGAAGAAGGAAATTTTGATCTAGTAAAAAAAATCTTTAATGATGTATACTTAACTGCAGTGTTTCGGAATTTCAATCAGGGACTACTGGGAGTAGACGTAACAAATTCTTCTGGAATTCAGGGGACAAACAAGGCTGAGGTACTTGAATCCATTTGGTAATGGACAATACTTGACTAAGATGTATGGCACACTTTTTATTTATTCACAGTGGCTCAAAGGCAAATGCACAATTCAAGGCTGGTTTTTAATGTGAAGCATTAAATTAAAAGCTTCCCTTGGGGACTTTAAGTGGATGTCTAAGAGAATAGTAACTCTTAGATCTTTCATGATGATTTTGCTTGCTTTTAAATCGTTTTAAATGGGTTGGAATTTTGTATGACATTTTCTAATCATCACAAAGCTTAGATGGATATTTAGTGATGAATTGTAATAGATTTAAAACAAAATCATAAGATCTTGCTATGTGGAATTAACAATATAAATCATTTTAACATAATTGATCTTTGACTTTAGGATTATTTTTTATATTGGGCATAGCAAGGAATAAATTCTTCAATATACCTCTTAAGGAATTTCACATTTGGAATTTACATGATGTAGGTGGTGGGAGATGCTCAGTTTCTCTCTTGTAGCCTGGAAGAAACATTTTCCCTAAACATTCCTATCCTCTTGTTCCACCTGTTGTTCCTCTCTAAGGACATAGGAGTCTCTCTGTTGGTAAGTGCAGTCATCAGTTCACCTTTCTCTGTTGGGTGAAGATAATCAACCCCAAATCATCCCCCAATGTAGGGAATTCAGTTTACAGCTATGCTATTACCCTCCCTGACAACTGGGAGACAGAGATCTTGGAGTTTCTTTTTTGCATTCCAAATATTCCAAAACTTAGATTAAGAGTGTGAGTGTGTGTGTGTGTGTGTTGGAGTGTTCAGGTGATAAAAGTAGAGCAAATATTAAAATGCCCAGTGTTCATTGTACTTACAAGCTAAGTCTTCCAATCCAGCCTTTACTGGAAATAAAGATAATATGTAGGGATTCATATG
>CAUYRT010052258.1:0-18556 GCA_963574885.1 Lepilemur ruficaudatus | reverse complement strand
AAGTGCCCGTCAATTCATGAGTGGATTGTTAAAATTTGGTATATGTTCACAATGGAATATTACTCAATTTTAAGAAATGACAGTGAGCTAGCACCACTTATATTATCCTGGATTAAGCTTAAGCCCATTATTCAAAGTGAGATGACACAAGACCCAAAGAATGGACCCCACTTGTACTCACCATCAAACTGGTATTGACTGATTAACACTACGGTGTTCAAATGGTGGGAGTGATCACTAGAGAATTGGGGGGTGGGGGGTAAGCCCACGTCTGAGCAACGTGGTGGGCACTGTGGAGGGGTGGGACATGCTTGAAAAGTAGTTGGGAAGCAGAATTAGGGGTCTCAATAGGGGAAAGGAATTCCTCTAAAACTGATTTATGTGATTAACTGTACAGCTCGGTAAATTCACTGAAAATCCTTTAATTGTACACTTAAAATGGAGTAAAGGCATGATATGTAAAGTGTACTTCAATAAAGAAAAAAAATTAAAAAAAAAAAAGAGTCACCGATGGGCAACACAGAGGGAGGCGGAGTTGTAAAAGCAGGGCAGGGAAGACGCGGAACAGCACCTGGGCTGCTGGAACAGGGCTGGCCTGGAGGAGAGGAAGGCAGAGGAAAAAGAGGCTCTGCCGCCTGGACAGAGGTGGCTGTAGACCCCCAAGCCAAGAGAGTGGAAACTTCTGATGGTACCATGGAAACAAACATGGGGGATTTCAGCAATTGAGGAAAGACAGAATGTTAATAGATGGAGAGATGTATGAACTAAACAACAAAGTAGGCAGTTCAGCAGGAATTTATGTCCTATGCTGGGCAAGTGAATAGGTGATAGGCGTAACTGATACAGCTGAGCGCCATGCTGACCCTAACGCAGACCGTGTCTTCTAGTGCCTCAGCAGCCCCCGCTCTCTACTTCCATCCCTAAGAACTAACTTTTATGTTGTGGAAAACAGAAGGTGCTCATCTCCACAGGGCACCAGCTTTTTCTTCCCCTGTGCACACACATGACGTCTATTAACAATCATAGCAGCAGCAAACTCACAAGCCGAGGAGGGCAAAGCCCACATAATCAACGTGACTCTGACCCTGTAGAAGTTGGGTTTCCTGTTCCGAGACACTTAGCATTAAAATAAAGTAAGAGTTAAAATGCCAATAAATGTTCTTGGTTATTCCAAGAATCCATCACAATTTTAGTGATCACCTGCAAATAAAAGATAGCCATATCGTTCCCCATGTAACAAAGCATTTATTCAGTTTTCAGTGAAAAGTTAAGCAAATGTAAACACGAAAAGAGTGGCTCCCCTACAAGAGATTCAATTAAGCACCAGCCCAACTGTGTGAAGACCATGTTGCAACACCACGGCAGCCTGTTTTTCTGGTCATTATTAATCCAGAAACCTTAATGATGAACAACATTTTTGTTATTGTCTACCCAAATTTAATTTGTTTATGCAGCAGTTCAGTTAATCTTGCAATCTGTTTTTCTCAAACGAGGGCAGATAATGGAGACACCGTTCTTTACAAGTCTTCAGGCTTTTAAATTCTGATAAAATCAGGATTCTTCACTGGGTCTTGCCCCAGCTCTGAATTAAACCACTTTAAATGTAATTATGGAACCTGGCCTTCCAGCAGGAACATCCATTTAAAGAATTGATTGGCCAGGCTGTTCCACAAGGCATTTTATGAGCAAACGATTACAATGGGGCCAGAACTGTAATTTATAAAGGCAAAAAAGCAGGTAAATACTTTATTAGTGGTAATGAGAGGGTTGCCAGCTCACTGAATCTCTTCTTTCCTCACTAGCTACTTCACGGAGCCGTGGTGCATGGCCCTCTTCCACGATCGTTTTATTGATCTCAGGAAAGAGTTACGCCAAATCTTAGCCTCCAAGGAGGTAAGAGTGATTAATGGATATGTGAATCATTCCTTGCAAATTTTAAGCAGTTGATAGTTGTTGATCATTTGGACTTTTTCCTGCATTCCCATTTTATGGTTTTGCTTTTTAAACCAACTGTATTTCATATAAACAAACTACGGAGTATGTAAGCATAGACAGTGATATTTCAGGGAAAGTCATTTTATTTAAATCCTTTTATGGGGGGCAAATTTCTTTTCCCTCTTTACAAGTAACTGTATTTTTACTGTCAGCTAATAGTGTTGGCTGATAACTGGATATGGGTTATATTACTTGCCCTAATGCATGAAGATCGCATTCCTTGAGTTTCTGTCTGTATTTGCCAGCCATTTGCTGAGCATTCATGTGTGTGCTGTTTTAAAGATGTAAAGAGAAGTCATCCAGATGTCATAAAGCTCCCATTTTGTAATTGAAGTGTCTTTCTCAAAGTGATACAGTATTAACTGGAAGTTAGGCTACATATTCCAAAGGCTCCAAACTCAGCAAGAAATTTGACTCTGCAATGTATATAAACAGCGAAGTATTTGTGAAACTCCAAAGTAAATTAGGTCTTTCAATACCAGAGTCCTTAGCAGAGTTGTGGAAAGTTAACATCTGTGCTCAGAGAGTGGTTGAATATCCATCCTAGACTTTGCTTTGTGCAGACAAGGGCTGGGCCTGGGTCAGTTTCCACATCATTTTGCCATCTAAATGGGCAATTCCTATGTCTCCATTGCCACTCTCACTTGAGAGCACCCACCAGCCTTGCAGGTTCCCATGGTATAAGCTACCTTATTGGACAGCACAGCTGGAGATCACGGACCAAGTGCCTACCACATTCTAGCAGGCAGCACGCGCCACCTCTCTGAGTCACGACAAGAACCCTCGGAGATGGTGGGGTACTGGTGTTGTCATCTTGATTTTATCAGTGAAAAAGCTGAAGCTTAGAGATTTTAAATAATCCTCCATGCTGACACAGCTAGCCAGTGGCCAGCAAGCTTCAAACTCAAGGGTCTCTCACCCCAGGGCTGAGACTGTAGGCCATCTGGGGCCCACCTGCTTGTCCCACAACCTTCTTCTCATTGCCTGCAGTTTTACTCCTGGGATCCCACTGGGAAATGTGAATAATTCACTAATAGGAAGTAGGTTTAGATTGGGAAGCATAAGTTGAAAGTTTAAACCAAACTGAAATGTCTTTAGGATCCAGGCAGGTAAATGCAAGTGAGGGAAACAGAGTGCATGATGTCTAGATGCCAAGGTCAGACTCTGTGAAAGCCATTCTCGTGGAAATGCAGATATAAGTTAAAGATGCTGCAGGTCAGACAGGTCCCTGCACTTCATCCTGGGTCTGCAGCGAGGTCACCTCAGGCTGAAATCTGAACCTGAGTTGTGAGCTTGGTGCTTACTGAACTCTACTCAACTCCTCAGGCACCTCCCTTCCTCCCCAAATGTAATCTGCACATTTACTACTGCCCTAGTAGTAAAGATTTGTTTTCTAGTGATCCCATCAAAACTCCATGACTAAGTCTTTATATTATTATTATTATTATTATTATTATTTTTAGAGATGGGGTCTTGCTATGTTGCCTGGGCTGATCACGAACACCTAGGCTTAAGCTCTCCTCCTGCGTCAACCTCCCGAGTTGCTGGGACTACAGGCGTGAGCCACCATGCTGGCTTCTGAATCTTTCTTAACCAGAGGTCCTCAGTTAACACTTTTCAGGGAGCCAAGGGGTTTTACGCATCAAGCTTAAAAGGGAAGCTTTCCCTTCATCTTTCCAAGTAAACTATCAAGCCCAATGGCATCCTTCACGTTCATGGTACTCACTGACACACCCTCAAACTTTTATCCATGACCTGACATTTGCTGTGGACCAGTTTACTATGAATGAACTCAGTGTGAACAGCAGGCCCAGTAGACCAGAAGTAGCCACGGACATTTGCCAAAGACACACTAAGGACTCCCCAACCATTCTTGTGGGTTTTCTAGATTTCCAGAAAGCAAAACCTCTGGAAGAAAAATCTCCATGGGGGATTGTTCTGTTTTCTGCATTTCCATCTCTCAAATGGAAAAGGCCTCAGGGAGCGGTGGTGCATAGAGTGATGTCTGTGCTAGCTCAGTGGGACTACTCAGTGTGGCCTCGGGCAGATCCTCTGATGCCTGTGGAACAGGGGCCAGCTGTTTCCCCCTCAGAGGACTGTGGGAGGGGTGGCGGAGGTGATGTGTGCGAGCACATGGCACAGAAGAATGGCTCAGTAAGTGCCGGCACCACAAGCAACAATGGTGGTGACAGAGGGTGACAGTGGAAGTGATGGCCACATAAACAGACATGCGGGAATTTAATTCAAGAGTCCGGTAATAGGCAAATAAAATGCACTGCATAAAAAATAACACTGATTCCTTTTCTCAGATATTGAAATGATGTAATTCATTCTGTTTCACTTTCTACCTTGCCTTCAGGGAAGTACAGAAGTTCAATCCCATTAACTCTGATATCCTAGAGTTTAGTATATCAATTTTCCTTTCCCTCCACACATGAAGAAAAGAATAAAAGACTATTATCTATGACTGTTATTAGAAATCATCTCAAATCTATATATTTATTTTTTTTAAAGCTCATTATAAGATATCTCAAATCCTTTTGGGAAAGTAAAGAAAGGGACAGATTACAAATCCACTGGCACTGCATTTTACAAGCCAAAGAGTCGCTGGCCAAGGTAAAATTTTGTGTAGTCAAAATGATCCTTCAAAATCCTTTAAGAAAGATGTAACCATTATAAACATATACTCAACAACAAAACCCCAAAATATATGAAACAATGTTGACAGAATTTAAGGAAGAAATAGTTCTAAAATAATAATTGGTGATTTCAGTATCCCACTTTCAATAATGGATAGAACAACCAGATAGAAGATAAATAAGGAAATAGAGGATTTCAACCCCACTGTAAACCAACTGGACCTAACAAGCATGTGCAGAATACTCCACTCAACAGTAGAACATTCTTCTCAAATGCACACGGAACATTCTCCAGGATATGCCACATGTTAGGCCACAAAACAAGTGTCAATAAATTTTAAAAGACTTAAGTCAGACAAAGTATATTCTCCAACCACAACGGAATAAAGCTGGAAATCAATAACAGAAAGAAAATTGGAAAATTCACAAATTTACAGAAATTAACACTCTTAAGCAACCAGGGGGTCAAAGAAGAAATCAGAAGGCTTATTTGAAATACTTAGAGAAGAATGGAAACTAAAATACAACATACAAAAATTTATGGGATGTAAAGAAAGCGATTTTCAGAGGGGAATTTATAGCTATAAATGCCTACATAAAAAATTATCTCAAATCAATAAACTAATTTTATACCTTAAGGAACTAGAAAAATAAAACCAAACTAAACCCAAATGCCAGCAGTAGGAAGGAAATAACACAGATTAGAGCAGAGATAAATGAAATAAAGAATAGAAAAATAAAGAAAATCAATGAAAACAAAAGTTAGTTCTTTGAAAAGATCAACAAAATTGACAAACCATTAGCTAGACTAAGAAAAAAGACTCAAATTATTAAAATCTGAAATGAAAGTAGGGACATTACTACCAACCTTGCAAAAATAAAAAGGGATTATAAGAGAATACAATGAACAAGTGTATGCCAGCCAATTAGATAGCCTAGATGAAATGGACGTATTCCTAGAAACAAACAAAAACTGACTCAAGAAGAAACAGAAAATCTCAACAGACCTATAACAAGTAAAGATACTGGACTCAGTAATTAAAAACCTCCCCAAAAAAGAAAAGCCCACGACCAGATAGCTTCACTGATGAATTCTACCAAACATTTAAAGAAAATTAACACCAATCCTTTTGAACTCTTCCAAAAAAAAAGAACCATTCTATGAGGCTAGGATTATCCTGATACCAAAGCCAAACAAACACATTACAAGAAAAGAAAAATGCAGACCAATATCCCTTATGGATTTAGATGCAAAAATCTTCAGCAGAATATTAGCAAACCAAATCCAGCAGCATATTAAAAGGACTGTACAGCACAACCAAATGGGATTTACCCCAGGAATGTAAGGGTGGCTCAGCATTTGAAAATGAATCAATGTAATACACTACTTAATAGAACAAATAGAATAGTTTAGAAAACACTATCATCTCAATTGAGGCAGAACAAGCATTTGACAAAATCAAACACACTTTCATGGTAAAAACACCAAGAAAAACCTATTAATAGAAGGGAATGTCCCAATCTGATAAAGGGTATTTATCCAAAACTCACAGCAACATCACAACGCAGTGGTGAATGACTGAAAGCTAAAATCGTATCCCTGAGATCTAGAATAAGACAGAGATGCCTGCTTTCACCACTTATATTCCACATGGCACTGGAAATTCTAGCCAGAGCAATCAGACAAGAAAAAAAATAAAGGTATCCACATTGGAGAGGAAAAAGTAAAACTATCTCTATTCTCAGATGATGTGATCCTAAAAAATCCACAAAATAACTATCAGAACTAATAAGTGAAGTCAAGTAAGTTGCAGGATACAAGATCAACACACAATAATCAGTTGTCTACATTAGCAATGAATCATCTGAAAATGAAATTAAGGAAAATTATAATAGCATCAAAACAAATAAAATACTTGGGAATGAATTTATCCAAAGTGGTGCAAGACTTGTACACTGAAAACTACAAAACATTTCTGAAAGAAATTGAAGATAATCTAAATAAATGGAAAGACATCTATGTTCATGGATTTGAAGAGTTCATATTGTCAAGATGGCAATACCACCCCAAATCATCTACAGATTCAATGTAATCTTTTCAAAATCCTAGGGGCATTTTTTACAGAAATACAAATCCTAAGTTCGTATGGAAATGCAAGGAACTCCAAATAGCCAACAATATCTTAGGGCAGGGTAGAGGTGGGGGAAAGATCAAAATTGAAGGACTCAACATTTTCTGATTTCAAACCAGGACAGTGTGGTATTTGCATAAGGATAGATATGTAGATAAATGGAATAAAACAGAGGGTCCAGAAGTAAACCAGTTTACAGGAAAAGATGCCCGGCATCACTAATTATTAGGGAAATGCAAATCAGACCCACAGTGAGATACCACTTCACACCCACTAGGATGGCTAAAATTTAAAAAGAGATGGAAGGAATAACTGTTGGTGAGGATGTGAAAAAACTGCAACCCTCGCATTGCTAGTGGGAATGTAAAATTGTGTAACTGCTATGGAAATAGTTTGATGGCACCTTAAAAGTCACATACAGAATTACCATATGACCCAACAATTGGACTCCTAGGTGTATATTCAAAAGAATTCAAACAGATTATTCAAAATGAACACTTGTATATAGATGTTCAAAAAGGCACTAGTCAGAATATTCAGAAGGAAACAACCCAAATGTTCACCAACAGAGCAATGGATAAACAAATGTGGTCTATGCACACGGTGGAATAGTATTCAGCCATAAAAGAAGTGAAGTACCAATACATTCTACAATACAGTAGATGAACCTCAAAACATTACGCTAGAAGGACAAAAACCATATGATCATTTCAATAAATGCAGAAAAAACATTTAATCATCAGGGAAATGCAAATTAAACCACAATGAAGGCCAGGCGTGGTGGCTCACGCCTGTAATCCTAGCACTTTGGGAGGCCGAAGTGGGCGGATTGCTCAAGGTCAGGAGTTTGAAACCAGCCTGAGCAAGAGCGAGACCCCGTCTCTACTAAAAATAGAAAGACATTAATTGGCCAACTAAAAATATATATAGAAAAAATTAGCCGGGCATGGTGGCACATGCCTGTAGTCCCAGCTACTTGGGAGGCTGAGGCAGGAGGATCGTTTGAGCCCAGGAGTCTGAGGTTGCTGTGAGCTAGGCTGACACCATGGCACTCTAGCCTGGGCAACAGAGTGAGACTGTCTCAAAAAAAAAAAAAAAACTCCCATGGAAACACAGAAAAAGGTTTTCTTTGAAAAAACCCTCTGCTTAACACATCTGCTTCCAGCTAAATAAAGTAAAAATGCCAGATTAATTTCCCACCTGAAATAACCAAGTAATGGCAAAATGTATGAATTAATTATTTTCAAGACATTGGACAGTGTATTGCAAAGAACAGTGTATTGTAATGAAAGATAGTATATTAGTCAGGGTTATCCAGAAGGGAAATATATGTATATATAGTAGGGAGCAAAGGCTTTTGCCCCTCTAAGTTTTGCTGAAAAAATCACTGACGTGAGGCAGATGAGACAGATTGATTTATAGGAGGGAAAAGATACAAATTTATTTTATTTAACGTGTATACACGAGAGCCCTTAGAATGAAGATTTGACTCCTCAATGAAGTACAAAGGTTTTTAAAGTAGAAAAACAAATTTTGGGTGGGAGAAAGGAAGAGGTTGACTAGCTAGCAAAGGTGGTCTTGTTATGTAAAGGAAATCTTACAGGTACCATAAAGAAATGAAGTTTTTCTGAAGATTCTTTCTTGGCTAAAGAAATGAAGCTTTTCTAAAGGCTTGGAATGTTTTAAGTTAAGATAAGGAAGTCTGCTAATCATAGACAAGCCACTAGACATATGGACATATACTGAGACTCCAGTGATCTTTTAAGTAAATTGATGACTTGCAGGTGTGGTTTAACTTTTGCCTTACATGGTCTTAGGCTTGGTAATGATTTTTGTATCATATTGTTACAAAGAATAACTCCAAAAGAACTGGGCATCACTAGGTGTGTCTGACCGCCCTTTTCCTCACGGCTGGCAATTCGGCTGTAAGGATTTTGGGGGGATCTCCTTGGCAAAGGGGGGGGTCTATTCAGTCAACTTTGGAAAGTTTAAGAATTTTATTTTAGTTCACATGCCTTAAGGGAGTACAGGCCACAGGGACAGGGAACCGAAGCAGAGCTTGGCAGACTACCTGAGTTAAGGAGACAGAGCTGAGATTCTATGAAGATCAAAGCAGCCATGGTTCACAGGAAAGAGTACCAGAGAAGAGAATGCTCCACACAGAGAGAAACCTAGAGATTTACAGAAGGACTCTTTCAAGTATTCAGTTAAGTAGTGATCATTGTATGCGTGTAAGGAAACCACTTAAGCCTGAAAGAAGAACCATTTAAAAGGATTACAGGTCTCGTCACAAGTAAATGATAAGTATGTGAGGTAATGCATATATTAATTAGCTTGATTTAGCCATTTCACAATGTATACATATTTCAAAACACTATGTTGTACACTATATATATATGTATGCACACACAATTTTTATTTGTCAATTTAAAAAAATAATTTGAAAGGATTATAGGGAATAATACTTAGTTGTCACACAGGGCTGAGAATTTTGCCTGCTTCTACCAGCTAGACAGGAAAATCTCATGATTCACAGGGCATCGGGAAGGGTACACAGAAGTGTCTTGTTTCAGTAGTGGGGAATAGTTAGTCTTAGACTGAATACAACTCTGGTCCTGCCTAAAAAGTCTTAAAAGTAAGATTTGAAAAGATAAAACTATTTTCAATTAATTTAACTTAATCCTAGAAAAAATATAAATAGTATTTAGGGGAATAAAACATATCAAACTCTCAACAAGGTAAAATTCACAATGTCTGGCATATGATCAAAAATTAGCAGTCTAAAAAATTATTGTTAATGTGTACACTTTAAATTGGTAAATTGAGTGGTATGTTAATTATATTTCAAGAAAGTTGTGAAAAATATTACAAAGCAGGCAAAGAAGAAGTAAAATAAGACCTATGATGAAGGGGAAAATCAATCAATTGAAAGTAATCCAGAGGTGACACAGAAGTTAAAATTAGACAGGGGCATTTAAAAAGTTTAACAATATTCCAAATGTTCAAAAAGTTAAGTAGAGTTTTCTAGATATGAAAACTACAATGTCTGAGATGAAAAATACGCTGAATGGGAATAGTAGCAAATTAAATTTCATAGGACAGAAGATTGGTGAACTTGAACTTAACGTGGCAAAAGGAACTATATAAAGTGAAACAGACAAATGAGGAGGAAAATAAACTCAGTATCAGTGATAAGTTGAACAACTTAAGACAGCTAATGTATATGCAGTTGAAGTCCTACAAGAGATAACAGGTGCAAAAAAAAAAAAGAAGTTTGAAGAAACAATAGGCAAAAAATTTTACAAATTTGATGATAATTATAAATTGTAGATCCAAGAATCTCAAGAAACTTCAATACCATCAATGTGAAGAAAACTATATCAAGGCACATTAAAATAAACTTTATCAAAACCAATGATAAAGGGAAAAACCTTAAAAGCTACTGGAGAAAAAAATACATTATATACAAGGAAACAAAGATAAAGATGACAATAGATTTCTTGTTGGAAAAAACAAAAGCAAAGAGACAGTAAAGCAATATTTTTAAAGTACTGACAGAAAAAACAAAACTGTCAACTTAGAATTCTATGAATGTAACTATTGAAAATATCCTTCAAAGACAAATGTGAAATAAAGGCATTTTTAAACATATAAAAGCTGAAAGAATTCATCAGCAGGAGACCTGCTCTACAATAAATGTTGAAGGAAATCCTTAAGGCAAAAATAAAGTGATATTAGGTAGAAATATGAATCTATACAATGGAATAAAGAACACAGAAAATGGTGACTACATGAGTAAATATATGATATTATTTAAATTTCTTTAAATCACAACTGACTATTCAAACAAAAATAACAGCAAAGGTATGTCGAACATACAAGATAAGTAAAATGTATGAAAACAACAGCCCAAAGATCAGGAGGGAAGAAATTGAAGTATATTATTGAAAGACTCTTATAATTCCTATGAAGTGGTATAATATCAATTCAAGCCAGTCTATAATAAGTTAAAAGATATATACTATAAGCCCTAAAGCAACTATTAATAGGTAATAAGCCAACAATGGAAATAAAATGGAGTCATTTTAAAAAGTTAATTAATCCAGAAGAAGGTAAATAAAAAGGAAGAAAGCACAAATAGAAAACAAATATTAACAGTAAGGTGGTAGATTAAAACTAACCATATTAATAATTAGATGACATGTCAAAGATATGAATACCGCAATGAAAGGCTGAGAGTCTCAGATTGAGTAAAATAGCAATACCCAACTATAAGCTTTCTATAAAGATGCAGATAGGTTAAAACTAAATGTTAAAAAGGATATACCATGATAACACTAATCAAAAGAAAGGGGCTATATTAATACTAGACAAAGCAGATTTCCAAACAAAGTATATTGCCAGAGATAAAGAAGGCCATTTCATAATGATTAAGAAGTCAATTTATCAAGAAGACTTTACCACCTTAAATATTCATGCACCTCTTAATGAGCTTCAAAATACATGAAGTAAAACCTATCACATTTTTACTATGAAATTGCATCACAGAATTGCAAAAAGGAAAAGGCAAATCCACAGTTGTATTTTGAGATTTAAATTCCCCCCAAAAAATAACTGATAGAACAAGTAGATAGAAAATTAGCAAGGCTATAGATTTAAACAACACTTCAGCCAGCTAGACCTAACTGACATCTATGGAACACTCCAATGAACAATAGCAAAATATGTACATGGAATATTACCAAGATAGACCATATCCTGGGCCATAAAACAAGCTGCAATAAATTTTAAAGGATACGAGTCATAAAAAGTATGTCTTCTGACCACATTGGAATTTCCTTTTAAATCAATACTGAAAAGATCTCTGGAAAATCCCTAAAATTTTGGAAACTGAATAACACACATCTGGACAAGCCATGAGTCAAAGAAGAAATTAAAAGAGAAAGTAGAAAGTATTTTGAATTGAATAAAGGTAAAAATACAACATATTAAAATTTGTGGGATGCTAATTAAGCAGTAATTAGGGGGAAATTTATAGCACTAAACACTAATATTAGGAAAGAAGAAATGCCTCAAATCAATGACCTTAAATTTCACCTTAAACAAGTAGAAGAAAAGAGCAAACTAAACCTAAATTGAGGAGAAGTAAGTACATAATAAATATCAGAGAGGAAATCAATGAAACAGAAAACAGAAACATAATGCAGAAAAGTCAATGAAACCAAAATCTAGCTCTTTGAGTAGATTGACAAAGCTGATAAAACTCTAGAAGACCGAACAGGAAAAAAAAAAACATAAATTACCAATATCTGGAATGACAGAGTGGATATCACTAGAGATTCTACAGATATTAAAAAGATAAGATAATTTATAAATGATTTTATTTCATTATATTCAACAATTTGAAATTAAAAATTGAAATAGAGATTTTCAAATTTCGTTCGATTAAATTGAAAAGTTCTTTTTTATTTCAGAATATTATGGGGGTACAAATATATTGGTAACATGGATTGCTTTTGTACTGCTTCAGTCAAAGTTATAAGTGCACCAATCACCCAGATGGTGTACATTGTACCTGTTACGTATGCTTTCACCCAAAACCCTCTCCACCCCCTCTCCCACCTGTATAACTTCTGTTGAGGTTTACTTCCGTCAACACACATCAGTGCTGCTCCATTAGTTCCAATGTAATACTGAATACATGTGGTGTTTATTTTTCCATTCTTTGGATACTTCACTTAGGAGAATGCTCTCCAGGTCCACCCAGATTATTGCAAAAGGTATTAATTCATTTTTATGGCCGAGTAGTACTTCATGGTATATATATACCACATTTTCTTAATCCACTCATGTATTGATGGGCACTTGGATTGATTTTTGTGATTGTGAATTGTGCTGTAATAAACATTCTAGTGCAGGTGTCTTTTTAATAAAATGACCTTTTTTCCTTTGGGTAAATACCCAGTAGTCGGATTGCTGGATCAAATGGTAGGTCTACTTTTAGTTCCTTGAGGAATCTCCACACTATTTTTCATAGAGGTTGCACTAGTTTGCAGTCCCACCAACAGTATGTAAATGTTCTTATTTCTCTGCATTCACACCAACATCTATTGCTCCAGGACTTTTTGATAAAAGCCATTCTCACTGGGGTTAGGTGATATTTCATTTTGGTTTTGATTTGCATTTCTCTGATGATTAGTGACGTTGAACATTTTTTCATATGTTTTTAGGCCATTAGTCTATCTTCTTTTGAAAAGATCTGTTCATGTCTTTTGCCCATATTCATGGGGCTGGTTGATTTTCTCTTGCTAATTTGCTTGAGTTCTTCGTAGATTATGGTTATGAACCCTTTATTGGATGTATAGAATGCAAATACTTTCCCCCATTCTGTAGGTTGTCTATTTGCTCTGTTGATTGTTTCCTCGGTGTGCATAAGCTTTTTAATTTAATCAAGTCCCATTTATTTATTTTTGTTGTTATTGTGATCGCCATTGGGGTCTTCTTCATAAATTCTTTGCCTAGGTCAATGTTTATAAGAGTTTTAGAAACACTGTTTTTCAGAATTCTTATGGGTCCATGCCTTAGATTTAAGTCTGTGATCCATCTTGAATTAATTTTTGTGAGTGGAGAGAGCTATGCATCCTGTTTCAATATTCTACATGTGGCTATTTTCACAGAACTATTTGTTGCATTGAGATTCTTTTCTCTAGAGTATTTTGCTGTCTACTTTGTCAAAGATCAGATGGCAGTATGTGCATAGTTTTATATCTGGGTTCTCTGTTCTGATCCATTGGTCTATATCTCTATTTTTGTGGCAGTACCATGCTATTTTAGTTACTATAGCCTTGTAGTACAGCTTGAAGTCTTGTAAAGTGATGCCTTCAGATTTGTTCCTTTCTCTTAAGGTTGCTTTGGCTATTTGAGCTCTTTTCTGCTTCCAAATGAAGCATGGAATTATTTTTTTCTAGATTTGCAAAAAATGACATTGGTATTTTTGTAGGGATTGCATTGAATCTATAAATCACTTCGGGTAGTATGGATACTTTAACAATGTTTATTCTACCAATACATGAGCATGATATGTTTTTCCATTTGTTTACAGTATATGAAATTTCCTTCTTTGGTAATTTGTAGTTCTCTTTGTAGAGATCTTTTACTTCTTTGGTTAAATATATTCCTAGGTATTTTATTTTCTTTGTAGCTATAGTGAAAGGTATTGAGTATTTCATTTGATTCTCATCTTGACTATTGTTGGTATACAGGAATGCTACTGATTTGTATACATTGATTTTGTAACTGGAGGCTTTGCTGAATTTATTTATCAAATCCAAGAATCTCTTGGTAGAATCAGTGGTTTTCTAGATATAAGATCATATCATCAGCAAAAGTGATAAGTTGTCCTCATCTTTCCAGATTTAGATATCCTTTTATTTACTTACTTTTTGCCTGATTGCTCTTGCTAGGACTTCCAGCACTATGTTGAATAGAAGTGGTGACAGCTGGCATCCTTATCTTATTCCAGTTCTAAGTGGAAATGCTTTCAACTTTTCCCAATTCAGTATGATGTTTGTTGTGGATCTGTTATACATGGCTCTTATAATGTTGAGGCATGTTCCATCTATGCCTATTTTGTCAAGAGTTTTTATCATTAAAGGGTGCTGAATTTTGTCAAACACTTTTTCTTCATCTATTGAACATGATCATATTATCCTTGTTTTTGTTTCTGTTTATGGGGTGAATCACATTTATAGATTTATATATGTTGAACCATACTTGCATCCCTGATGAAGCTCACCTGGTCATGGTGGATTCTTTTTTTGATGTGCTGCAGAATTCGATTTGCTAGAATTGTATTGAGGATTTTTAATCTATATTCATGAGGAATATTGGTCTATAGTTCCCTTTTTTTTTGTTGTGTCCTTTTCTGGCTTTGGCATCAAGGTGATACAGAATAAGTTGGGAGGACTCATTCCTGCTCAATGTTATGAAATAATTTCAGTAATATGGGTACCAATTCTTCTTTGTAGGTCTCATAAAATTTGGCTGTGAAACTATCTTTTTTTATGGGAAGAGTTTTATTGCTGCTTCAATTTCATTGCTTGCAATTGGTCTGTTCAGAAGTTCTATTACTTCCTGATTGAGCCTTGGGAAGTTGAGTGTTTCCAGGAATTTGTCCATTTCCTCAGCGTTTTTGAGTTTATGTGCATAGAGATTTTTATAGTTTTCACAGATGATAGTTTGTATGTCTGTGGTATCAGTTGTAATATCTCCTTTTTCATTTCTGATTGGGTTTATTTGGTTCCTTTCTTTTCTATTTCTGGTTAATTTAGGGAGAGTTCTATCAATTTTGCTTATCTTTTCAAAGAACCAACTTTTTGTTTCATTAATCTTCTATATTATTTTTTGGGTTTTTGATATCATTTTATTCTGCTCTGACCTTAGTTATTTCTTTTCTTATTCTGGGTTTGGGCTTGGTTTGTTCTTCCTTTTCCAGTTTCTTGAGATGACTCATTAGAATGTTGATTTGTGATCTTTCTGTTTTTTTGATGTAGGCATTTAAGGCTATGAACTTTCCCCTTTGGACTGCTCTTGCTGAATCCCACAGATTTTGGTAACTTGTGTCCCTTTTGTCATTTACTTCAAGGAATCTTTTGATTTACACCTTAATTTCCTCCTTAATCTAGTAATCATTCAACAGTAAGTTATTTAATTTCCATGACTTTGTGTAGAATTGAGTGTTTTTCTTGGAGTTGATTACTATTTTTATTCCATTTTGGTCTGAAAAGATACATGGTATAATTTCTAGTTTTGTGAATTTGTTGAGACATGTTTTGTGGCCTAAATGTGATCTATGTTAGATCACATCAACAGCAATATTCCATGTGCTGTTGAGAAGAATCTATATTTGGCAGTTTTGCCATAGAATGTTTTATAAATGTCTGTTAGGCCCATTTGCTCTAGAGCCCCTTGTAATTTCAGTGTTTCTTTATTTTCTGCTTGGAGGATCCAGTTTTGTCAGCGTGGTGTTGAAATTCCTGGCAATTATGCTGTTGCTGTTTATCTCTTTATTTAAATCTAGTAGAATTTGCTTTGTGAACCTGGGCCTACCTGTGTTAGGTGCATAAATATTTAGGATTGTTATGTCTTCATGTTTAATTTCTCATTTTACCATTGTATAACGACCCTCTTTGTGTTTCTTTAGTATTGTTGATTTGAAGTCTATGTTATCTGATAT
The DNA here is from genome assembly GCA_963574885.1 of Lepilemur ruficaudatus. Lineage (NCBI taxonomy): Eukaryota > Metazoa > Chordata > Mammalia > Primates > Lepilemuridae > Lepilemur > Lepilemur ruficaudatus. The sequence continues at coordinate 2,555 of CAUYRT010052258.1, read as the reverse complement.
GAGAATGGCTATTCCTGCTTTCTTTTGATTTCTCTTTGCATGGAATATTTTTTTTTCATCCGTTCCCCTTGAGTCTGAATGAGTCCTTGTGGGTTAGATGTGTTTCCTAGAGACAACAAATATTTGCCTTGTATTAATATTTTTTTCATCCATTCAGCCAGCCTATGTCTCTTCTGTGGGGAATTCAAGCTGTTCACATTTATTGAAAGGATTAATAAGTAAGATGTATTTCTGTTCATTGTATCGTGTAGAACCTTCTTGCTTTGTTTTACCTCTTGAGCATTAATTTACATGGGGTCTGAGCTTTAGCTTTTGGGTAATTTTACACTTGTGGGTTTCTATTATGCTGATCAATATATAATGCAGATCTGAGTACTTCCTACAGGGCAGGTCTGGTCTGGACAAATTCCCTCAGTGTTTGCTTATCTGAAAAAGTCTTTGTTTCTCCCTCATATAAAAGACTTAGTTTTTCAGGATACAGAATTCTAGGCTGGTCATTCTTCTGTTTATGAAGACTGAAGATGGGGCCCCAATCCCTTCTGGCTTGTAAGGTCTCAGTTGAGAAGTCTTCAGTTAGCCTGATGGGTTTTCTTTTGTAAGTTACCTGATGTTTTTGCCTTATGGCTTGCAGGAGTTTCTTCTTTGTGTTAATTTTGGCCAATCTAATGTGTATGTGCCGTGATGATTGTCTCTTTGCAGTGAATCTCCCTGGTGAGCTTTGAGCTTTTTGTACTTGGATATCTAAATTTCAAGTGAGAGCAGGGAAGTTTTCCTCTATTATACCCTCAAATAGCTTTTCCAACCTTTGTGTGGTTTCTTCTTCACCCTCAGGGATGTCTATGTTTGGCCTGCTTACATAAACTCGTATTTCTTGTAGTATTTGTTCCTTCCTCTTAATTCTCTGTTCTTTATCTTTGACTGACTTGTTTAATTCAAAGGTGTTGTCTTCAAACTCTGAGATTCTTCTGTCTGGTCTAGCCTATTCTTTAGACTTTCCACTGTGTTTTGCATTTCCTTGAATGAATTTTTCATTTCAAGAAGTTCTATTTGATTTTTTTAATAATTCAATTTTTTTAATAAATTTTTCATTCACTTCCCTAATTTTTTGTGCTTCCTTGGTGTTGGTTTTCCATTTTCTGTTGTATTTCATTGAGCTTACTTATAATACATATTTGGAATTTTCATCTGTCATTTCAATATTCTGATATTGGTTGTTATCCATTGGTAGAGATTGTTGTTCCCTTTTGGGGGTGACTTTTCACTCTGATTCTTCATACTTCCAGAGTTCTTTCACTAATTCCTTCTCATCTGGTGCAGGTATTGCTTCTTACTTTTGAATTTTCTTTGTTTTCAAAAACTTCTTAAAAGACACAAAGTTTGAAAGCTCACTCAAGAAGATGCAGATAATGGGAATTGTTGTATATTTATTAAGGAAATTGAATTTGTAGTTATAAACCTTCCCAGAGAATAGACTGTAGGCCCAGATGGTTTCACTGGTGAATTCTATCAAATATTTAATTAAGAAATAATTCTAAATTTACACAAATACTTTTATAAAATTGAAAATAATGGAATACTTCTTAACTCTTCCTATGAGACCACAAATGCCCTGATACCAAAAGCAGACAGATATTATAAGAAAACAATGCTAATAAACAATATTCTTCATACACACAGATGCAAAAATCTGAAATAAAATTTTAATGAAACAAATTCAACAAAATGGACAGTACGTAATGACCAAGTGGAGCCTTTCAAGAAAATGCAAAGTTGGTTTAGCATCTCAAAAAATCAAAGAATGTAATTCACCATATAACTAAAAAGAAAAAAATATGATGAATTATATAGTCCTAGAAAAAGCATTTGACAAAATCCAATACTCATTCCTGATAGTTTAAAAAACTCTCAGTAAACCAAAAATAGAAGGAAAATACATCAACCTGATAAAAGGCATCTACAAAAAACCTACAGGTAATATCATATTTAATGGTGAAAGATTGAATGCTTTCTCTCTAAGATCAGGAAAAGACAGGATTGTCCACTTAAACTATTTCCAGTCAACTATGTAGTAGAGGTTTTAGCCAGAGCCTTATAAGGCAAGATAAAGAATTAAAAGCATCCAGGCCAGGTGCAGTAGCTCAGCCTGTAATCCTAGCACTCTGGAAGGCAGAGGTGAGTGGATTGTTTGAGCTCAGGAGTTCGAGACCAGCTTGAGCAAGAGCAAGACCCCATCTCGACTGAAAAATGGAAAGAAATTATCTGGACAACTAAAGATATACATAGAAAAAACGAGCCGGGCATGGTGGCGCATGCCTGTAGTCTCAGCTACTCGGGAGGCTTAGGCAGTAGGATTGCTTGAGCCCAGGAGTTTGAGGTTGCTGTGAGCTAGGCTGACACCACGGCACTCTATCCCAGGCAACAGAATGAGACTCTGTCTCAAAAAAAAAAAAAAAAAAAAAAAAAAAAAAAAAAAAAATAAAATCAACACGAATTTGAAAGTAGGGGGTAAAAAATTTCAAATTTGAAACAGTTACAAAAAAGTGAAAAACCGGTGG
>CAUYRT010052251.1:0-13534 GCA_963574885.1 Lepilemur ruficaudatus | reverse complement strand
GATCTCTCTTTTTTTCTTTTTTTCTTTATTGAAGTGTAATTTACATATCATGTCTTTACTCCATTTTAAGTGTACAATTAAATGGTTATTAGTAAACTTACCAAGTTGTACAGCTATTCATATAAATCAGTTTTAGAGGATTTCCTACCCCCTATTGTGACCCCTAATATCCATCCCAAAATACATTTCAAGCATGCCCCTCCCCTCCACACAGCTCACCACATCTCTCGGATATGGGACTACCCCCCATCTCCCAAATCCCTAGTGAACACTCCCACCATTTGAGCACCATAGTGTTAATGAGTAATACCAATTTGATGGTGAGTACAAGTGGGGCCCATTCTTTGGGTCTTGTGTCACCTCCCTTTGAATAATGGGCTTCAGCTTAATCCAGGATAATATAAGCAGTGCTAGCTCACTGTCGCTTCTTAAAATTGAGTAATATTCCATTGTAAACATATACCAAATCTAAAAGCATCTCTTAAAGGCATGGTCATTATTAATCTTTACCCAGCTATGTACTGTGCCCTGAATAATAACCTGTAAAGTTCCTGGATTTAATTACCCCTGAGCAGTAAGCATAACAGCTCTCATACAGGTGGGTCCAGCCCTGCTCTCCCACGTCAGCACCAGCCAACCACAGATTCCTCCACTCCAACCATACAGCTGTTTGTTTAACTCTTTGAGTGCCCTAACAGATTGTGAAACTAAACAACTTGGCCCCTCTCCTCAAAGCAAATACAAGAGTGGCTGGGTCTTCCCCTAGAGAGCCAGGTACAGACACAGACACTGTTGGGGGAGAAAGAAGCTCATGTGGCCTGGTGAGAACTCTTGATTACACTTGACACACAGGTTTGTAAATAGAGACCGAAAGTCACAAGAGAAGCACTATTGCACCCTTAAGTCTTTTCTAAACAACCAACCAGAAAGACAAGTCCAGGAACTGGCTGTGGGCTGCCCCATTGATGCAGAACTCAGAGAGCCAGGATGTAAAATAACATGCAACACTGCGGCTGTGTCAGCAGTGAGACACATGAGGACTGTGGTATTGCTGTCAGCACATCGTGTGTGTGTGTGTGTGTGTGTGTCTAGTGAGAAAGAATTGGCGTTCAGTCTCCTTCACTGGGATGTGGTTTCCTAAGACTGAATACATACAGACTCTGCAGCTCTTCCTCTCCTCAGCCTGCCTCATCCTAACCTCAGCCTGGTTACATGACAGACGAAGGATTTGTTTAGTTACCGAAGAGCAAACACTGCTCCTGGCTGAGCTTCGGGGCAGAGAAGTCATTGACTGACCGCTGCTACTCACCTTTGGCGCTAGTGCTGGTGAACCCAAAGCCAGCGGCACACTCAGGCAATGCACCTGTATCAGCTCTCAGCGTGACCAAACAGATAGAGCAGCTCTCTTCATCTCTTTTTACAATTGAGATTGAGGTCCAAGATACAATTCTCAAAGGAAGAGACCCTCTCTGTGGAGTGTGGAGGTTTAAGAGCAATAAGGTCTGGAGCCAGACTCCCTGGGATGCAAATCCTAGCTTTACCACTTACTAACTATGGGATCTGGGAAAGTTCATCTCCATGTTGCCCTTTCCTCATCTGCAAATGGGATCAAAGTGGCAAACTCTCTTTCTTCAGAGAGTTGTTGTAAGGATTTAATTACTTAATATAATTGAAGGACTTAGAATGGTGCCTGGCACAAAATCAGACTTATTTATGATTCCCTAAGTAAGGCAATTGAGGCAAAGTAAATAATGAGTGAGAGACAACTTCAGGAAAAAATTAGTATATTGGTAAGAAAAACGGGCCTGGCCCTGGGGAGTGGAGGCTGGCATCTCCTGGCTCTACTACAAACCAGCCAATGTCATGGGTCAATCACTTCAAGTCTTTGGGCCTTACTTTCTGCAATGTTGCCTAGCAATGCCAACCTCTTCCCAGGATCTCTATAAAAGCCCATGAGATATTGGAGGCACCAACATTTTGTAAATAAATGTTCTACAAGTGTTGGCTATAAGCCCCCTGTATTTATTTTCTTTTTTAACAGTTTTATGGACACATAAACCACATACCATACAACTCACCCATTTAAAGTATATAATTCAGAGGTTTTCAAGTATTTCCACAGACTTGTGCAGCCATCACCATAATCAATTTTAGAACATTTTTATTATCCTCCCAAAGAAACTACATATCCTTTAACAGTAACCCTCATTCCTCACATTCCCCCAGAATTACACAGCCACTAATCTATATTCTGTCTATGTAAATTTGCCTATTCTGGATAATTTTTATAAATGGAATCATACAATGCATGATCTTTTGTGATGAGGTTCTTTGACTTAGCATATTTTCAAGGTCCATCCATGTTATATCAGTATTTTATTTTTTTATATTGCAGGAAAATGTTCCGTTGTATGGATTTACAACATTTTATTACCTACTCATCAGTTGATGGATATTTGAGTTGTTTCTTTTTCACTATTATGAATAATGTTTCCATGAACAACCATGTACAAGTTTTTGTGTGGGCATATATTTTTAATTCTCTTGAGAGTATATCTAGAAGTAGAACTGCTGGGTTGGGCATGTGGTTAAATGTATGTTTAACTTTTAAGAAACTGCCAAAACATTTTCCAGAGAACCTGTACCAGAATTCCCAACTGCAGTGAATGAGAGTTTCAATTTTTGCACATTCCCAACAACACTTAAGTGTTTTTACTGTAGCCATCCTAGTGAATGTGAGGTGGTATCTTGCTATGTTTTGATTTACATTACTTTGATGGCTAATGATATTGTGAGCATCTTTTCATGTTCTTATTGGCCACTTGTATATTTTCTTTGAAGAAAGGTCTATTCATGTTCTTTGCTCATTTCTAATTGGATTATTTGTCTTTAAAGTTTTTTATTTAATTTTTAAAATTTTATGGATGCATAATAGTACATATTTATGAGATACATTTGATATTTTGATATAAGCATACAAAGGGCAATGATCAAATCTATTTCTTCATGGTTCAATCTTGGTAGGTTGTATGTATATGGGAATTTATCCATTTCTTCTAGCTTTTCCAATTTATTGGCATATAGTTGCTCATTATAGTCTCTAATGATTATTTCAATCTCTATGGTATCCATGGTAGTGTCTCCTTTGTTGTCCTTGATTTTATTTATTTGTGTCTTTTCTCTTTTTTTTCCTTGGTTAGTCTAGCTAGCAGTTTATGTATTTTTTTTTATCTTTTCATAACATCAATTTTTTGTTTCATTAATCTTTTGTATTTTTAAGTCTCTATTTTATTTAGTTCTCTGTTGATCTTTATTGTTTGTTTCCTTCTACTAATTCTGGATTTCATTTGTTCTTGATTTTCTAGTTCCTTGAGGTACATTGTTAGGTTGTTTATTTGAAAACTTTCTACTTTTTTGATGTAGGTGTTTATTGCTATAAATGTCCTTATTAACACTGCTATTGCTGTACTCTGTAGGTTTTTATATGTTGTGTTTCCATTTCCATTTGTTTCAACAATTTTTAAAATTTCCTTCTTAATTTCTACATAGATCCATTGATAGTTCAGGAGCATGTTGTTTAATTTCCATGTACTTTTATAGTTACCAAAGTTTCTTTTATCATATTATTGATTTCTAGCCTTATTCCATTATGGTCAGAAAAGATACTTGATATGATGTTTTGATTATTTTCAATTTGTTAAGACTTGTTTTGTGACCTAACATATGGTCTATCCTGGAGAATGTTTCATGTGCTGATGAGAAGAATGTATATTCTGCAGAAGTTGGAGGAAATGTTCTGTAAACTTCAGTTAGGTCCATTTTAGTCTGAAGTATAGTTTATTTCAGATGTTTCTTTGTTGATTTTTCTGTCTGGATCATGTGTCTATTGCTGAACATGGGGTATTAGAGTCCCCCACTATTATTGTATAGTAGTTAATCTCTCCCTTTAGATCTAATAATACTAGCTTTATATGTTTGGGTGCTTCAATGTTAGTTGCATACCTATTTATAGTTGTTATATCCTCTTGCCAAATTGACCACTTTATCAGTATATAATGACATCTTTGTGGGGTTTTTTTGTTGTTGTTGTTACAGTTTCTGACCTAAAATCTGTTTTATCTGATGGAAATATAGCTACTCCTGCTCTTTTATGGTTTCTGTTTGCATGGAATTTCTTTTTCCATACTTTTACCTTCAGTCTGTGTGTCTTTACAGGTTACGTGAGTTTCTTACAGGCAACACATATTTGGGTCTACCTTTTTTTTTTAATACATTCAGCTACTCCAACAAAGTAGCTGACCAAACTGGAGAATTTGGTCTATTTACATTCAATGTTATTATAGACAGGTAAAGACGTACTACTGCCATTTTGTTATTGTTTTATGGTTGATTTGTATGCTCTGTCTTCCTGTCTTCCTTTCTTACTGTCTTCCATTGTGGACAAGTGATTTTTTTCTGGTAGTATGTTTCAATTTCTTGCTTTTTATTTTTAGTGAATCTATTATAGATTTTTGCTTTGTGGTTACCATGAGGCTTACAAAAAACATCTTATAGTTATAACAAATTATTTTAAATTGCTTACATCTTAGCTTTGATCATAAAGAAAAGAAAAAAAACAACAAGCAAAAATAGCTACACTTTAACTTCATCTCCCCTGCCACTTTTTCACTTTTTGTTGTTTCTATTTATATCTTTTTATATTGTCTATCTCAACAAATTGTTGTAGTCATTATTATTTTTGATATATTTGTCTTAAAAGACAAGTCTTTATAGTAAAGATATGAGTGATTTACAAACCACAATGACAGTTTTAGAGTATTCTGAATTTGTATACTGAATTTTACCAGTGAGTTTTATACTTTCAGATGATTTCTTCTTGCACATTAGTGCTCATCTGTTTGAGATTGAAGAACATCCTTTAGCATTTTTTGTAAGACAGATCTGATGGTGATGAATTCTTCAGCTTTTATTTGTCTAGGAAAGTCATTATTTCTCCTATCTGGTTGAGGGATAGCTTTGCTGGCTATAGTATGCTTGGTTGAAAGTTCTTTTTCTTCATCACTTTGAATCTGTCACCCCACTCCCTTATACCCTGTAAGGTTTCTGCTGATAAGTCTACTGTGCTGCCAGATGTATCAGGGCTCCTTTACATATTATATTATTTGCTTCTTTTTTGTTTTGGGGTTTTTTTTTGCTGTGTTTTTGTTTTGGGTTTTGTAGCTGTTGCCTTGTTTTGTTTTATTTAGTTTTGGAGACAGGGTATCTCTTTGTTGCCTGGGCTAGAGTGTATGGCATCATCATAGCTTGCTGCAACTTTGAGTGCCTGGGCTCAAGTGATACTCCTGCCTCAGCCTACCAAGCAGCTAGGACTACAGGTGCATGCCACAATGCCCTGCTAACTTTTCTATATTTTGTAGAGACAGGGTCTTGCCCTTGTTCAAGCTGGTCTTGCACTCCTGAGCTCAAATGATCCTCCCACCTTGTCCTCCCAAAGTGCTATGATAACAGGCATGAGCCATTGCACCTGGCCTTACTACTTGCTTCTTTTCTCATCTTGGTTTTTGTATCCTTTCATTGTCCTTGACCTCTGAGAGTTTGATTATTATATTCCTGGAAGGTAGTCTTATTTAGGTTGAATCTACTTGGTATTCTTTGACATTCTTGTATCTGTATATTCATATCTTTCTCTAGGTTTGGAAATTTCTCTGTTATTTCTTTGAATAAACTTTCTATTCCAATCTCTTTCTCTATCTCTTCTTTAAGGTGAATAACTCTGAGATTTGCCCTTTTGAGGCTTTTTCTGGGTCCTGTAAGCATATTTCAGTCTTTTTTCTTTTTCTTTTTTTTCCCTGACTGCATATTTATCCAGGAGAGGGCTAACATGAGGCATGAGGGTTGTCTTAAATACATGAAGAACAGCCACTTAAGGAGAAGGACTAGGATAGAATTGCTTTGTGTGATTCTAGGAGACAAACAAGTACCATGGGTAGAGTTACTGGGAGGAGATTTCATATCTACATAGGAAAGAAATTTCTGAGCACTGGCTGGACTTGTTCAATCATACTGGGGAGAAGCAAAATGGAAGAAAGTTTTGAGAAAGGTTTGTAGTAAAAGTGACAGTATGCAATAAAGTAATTTCCATCAGACCACAGATCTTCAAGAGTAAGCACGGTCAGGTCAAAAACAGGGCTTAGGATAAAACAGTGGGAAGACAAGAGATGAATTTTAAAAAGAAGATGATTCATCATCTTCACCTCTTTCTCTAGGCCAGATAAAATTCAGAGTAAATTGTGAAGCAACTGCAACTACAAATATTAAAGGATAAAAAGAGCAGTCATTTCTATGTATTTAACCCCCCTTGCCTTTATCTTTCTATCTGACCCTTACTTTCCTTTTGTCCTGATATCATTAATTTACAAAATAAAACTTATTATATTTCACATATTTTTACAAATGCCTCAAATTCTTTTAGAAAACGTAGGGAGTAAATAACTAGATAGTAATATAATAAAAGTGTTTTTAAATATTTATAAAACTACTTTCTTATGTACTTTGGTGAACAAAAATGAAAATTCTATGGTAATATTATGCAAACTGCTTTATCCACTTTGGGAAACAGGAAAACACAGGCTTCTTCTTTCCAGTATCCAGTGTTCAGATCACTCCCCAGAGTCAGAATCCACTGTTATTCGTGGTTACTTCAATTCCATTTCAGATGAAGAAAATTCTGCGGTGGCTCAACAATGACCAACACATTCCCCTGGGCTGCCCTGTAACCATGCAACAACTCAAAACATTTGGTCTCATCTGCAGGATTCAAGCACAGGAGTCCCTCTTGCTATAAATAACACTGTGCTTGGTGTCTCAAACACTGCTGCATTGTGTCTCGGACACAAGGGTTTGCTGCTTCTAGCCATTCAGTCTTGCTAATCCAGGGAGTTAATTATCAGTTTCAAATTTCACCATGAGAATGTCACAGAAACAAAATTCTTTGACAAGTAGTAGGTGAAATTCAGACCAATCCATTGAACGTTGGCACTACCTCAAATGTGTTTTGTTTATGGCCATAAATCTCCTTTTGACTGGATCATCAAAACTGGTAGTTTCCCATGAACATACCATCACTGTCATTCAACAACCAAAAATTATTCTGTAAATCAAAGAAAATCTGTTAATCAATCGACAAAATTCCAATTTACATGTAATTTCATTAAAACATCTTTAATAAGGCTATTTAATTAAAAATCAACTATCTAATGAAGAATTACATAATCATCATGTAAACACTTAGACAAATGCATCCATGTCTTGGTTTCACTTCATCAATTACATTATTGTTATCAGAGTGGTCACACAGACTAGAAAAAATATGTATTTATAAGTATTTGGATGACTTGCCATGTGGGGAAAAACAGATTCTATAACTTATCAAATAAATGTCAGATAGATTAAATGTTTAAATATAGAAAAGGAATTTATAAACATAGCAAAAGAAAATATAGATAAATATTTAAACAACCTCAAAAATATAAAATATGGTTTTTAAAAAACACAGAGTCAGAAACCATAAAATCATTTCATTATATTGAAATTTAACATTAGTACATTAAAACAATACCAACACCACAGAACAAAATTAAAAGGCAAATGACAAATTGGGACAACATTTGTAAAATACATAATAGGGTGTTAACATGTTTCCACTTCACAATCAAGGCAATGTGTGTCAATTACCTAGATTCTAAATGTTTATAAAGGGAGTTTCTGAAAACCAGTTTTGCAACACTTAGTCATTCGTCTACTTTGAGAGGATCAAAGAGTTGACGCTGAAGAGGCTAGAAGTTGGACTAAAGAGAATTTCTTTAGAAAGAGTTGTTGAAGTACTGTGGGTAATAACCATCAGGGTGGTAGTACTTAGCCCTCCTCCCAAGCCTACTAAGAGATCATTTAAAAAGACTACTCACAGAGCATGGTGTGTGCTTCCTGGAATGTGCAGACCAGGATAAACTGGTGTCTGACTCAGCCTTGAATTGGAAAATGACCCAAATGAGAGAGAGAAGCTGAAGCAAATATGCAACTAAAACAGAGATCTGTAGTTGGAAAGTAACTCCTCTTTCTCAAAGAACAGCTCAAAGTGCATTATCTGAAGAAGAGATGTGGAGCCCATGGAGGAATATCACCACTGATCATTTTAAATGAGATCAAGGAGGTAATATCAGGGCATCTACTTTGGGTAACTCAAAGCTAATCTCCCACTGAAGACAATTGAAAAAGGTAGGTAATATTTATTTTTTAAAGTCATCTTAAAGGTGATAAAAAGCTAACTAAATGGTGAGAAACTACCCAGTTGAAACCCTGGAAAATCTGGAATTCAGTGTCATGAGTCTAGCATTTGAAAGTCTCCTTTTCCTTAAAGCATGCAAAGGCTGCTGAGAGGCTCAGCAGTGATGTTCTCAGACTCTTATGGATGGAGGAAATCAAAAGACAGAATCCAGACTCTGCAAAAATGAGGACCTGAGGCAACCACTCCTGGGTTTGAGCTGAACTCTAGGAGTAAGAGTGAATTGAAAGTAAACCAGTCCTCACAGGACATGGATTCTTTCAGGTGGTTAAGAAAATCTCAGGCACTAAAATTGGATAAAATTGTTAGTTAGAAAAACACTGGCTAGGTGCATTGTAAAACCATTTTAGGCCTCAATTTTTCCCACAAATAATTTTTCAAAAACGATATTCCATATATAATCAAAGACAACCAGGCTAAAAAAAGGATATGATAACATGAACAAAAACCTGGTACAAATAAGAGACAACAGAAGGACACCCAAGTATGGTTACTATGTTCCAGAAAACAAAATTCAAGTTTTAATGTCTTGTAATATATCTAGAAACTTTAAAAAATAATATAGCAGATTGAATAAAGAAACAAACAGAAATTCCAGAACTGAAATACAAAAAGAAAAAGAATTAAGAACTCACTACATACAGTTGGTTTTAATATTCAAATGGAGACCTGGTTTAACATTCCAAAATCAATCAGTGTAATTCATCATATTCACAGAATAGAGGAGAAAAGTGACATCATTTCACTAGATGTATAAAAAGAATTTGAAAATATGCAATATCAAGTCACGATAAAACTCTCAGCAAACTAAGAGTAAAAGAGGACTTTCTTAATACAATAAATGCCACATATAAAAATCTACAGCCAATATCACGGTAACTATTTCCCCCTAACATCAGAGGGAAAGGCAAGAATGTCTGCTCCCACCATGTCCATTCAACACTGTCCCAAAGACTCTAGCCATTGCATGAAAGCAACAAGAAAAAAAGGCAAAACTCTCAGAAAGGAAGATGTAAAACTGCCTGTATAATCAGGTGATTTTATTTATATCCTCAGAAATCTAGAAAACAATTATTAAATATAAAAAGTGAATTTAGCAAGATAACAGGATACAATGTTGTAGAAAATAAATTGTAGATTTTATACTAACAGCAAACATTAGAAAAATAAAATTCACAAAAACAATTCCATTTATGGCGGTATCAAAAGCATAAAATATTTAGGAATAAATTTAACAAAAGATGTGCAAACCTCTCCAATAAAATGCCTGAAACATAGACAAGAAAAATTATTTTAAAAAGCAAGGTAAATAGGCCAGGCACGGTGGCTCACGCCTGTAATCCTAGCACTCTGGGAGGCTGAGGCGGGCGGATCGCTCAAGGTCAGGAGTTCGAAACTAGCCTGAGCAAGAGCGAGACCCCCGTCTCTGCCTAAAAAAAAATAAAGAAATTAATTGGCCAACTAAAAATATATGTAAAAAAAATTAGCCGGGCATGGTGGCGCGTGCCTGTAGTCCCAGCTACTCAGGAGGCTGAGGCAGAAGAATCGCTTGAGCCCAGGAGTTTGAGGTTGCTGTGAGCTAGGTTGACGCCACGGCACTCTAGCCTGGGCAACACAGTGAGACTCTGTCTCAAAAAAAAAAAAAAAGCAAGGTAAATAGAGAAATAGATCATGTTCATGGATTGGAAGACTCAACATTGTTAAAGACGACAGCTTTCCCCAGGTGAATATCTAGATTCAACACTATCCCAATCAAAATTCCAGGAGGCATTTTATAGATATTGATAAGTTTTTATAAAATTGAAATGTAAATACAAACAAACTAAACTAGTCAAAACAATTTTGAAAAAGAAGAACAAATTTAGAAAGGTCAAACTATCAGATTTCAGAACTTATTAATATGATGTTACCATAATAAATCTATATGTTTAGCATAAGGATAAACATATAGATAAATGGAACAGAATAGAGAATATACAAATAGACTCACACTTATATGGTCAGTTAATTTTTGATAAATATATTGAAGCTCTTCAGTAAGGAAAAGGTAGTCTTTTTAACAAATGGTGCTGGAAGAATTGTACATCTATATGGGAAAAGAACTTTACCACTACCTCATATCATTTGGAGATTAACTCAAAATGAATAAACTACCTAAATCTAAAAACTAAAACTATAAAAATTCTAAAAGAAAACAGGAGAAATTGCTGTGGCCTAGTCATAGGCAATAATTTCTTAGATAGGAAAGAAAAGCACATACTATAGAAGAAAAAAATTGATAAAATGGACTTTATCACTATGAAAGAAGTTCTGCTGTTTGAATGACGCTATAAAAAAAAGGAAAGACAAGCTGCTCACAGGGAGAAAGAATTTGCAATACATGTAACTGATAAGTACTTGAACCCAGAACTCTTACAACTTAATATGGAAAACAACTCAAAAAAAGGAAAAAGAAAAAGTCAAGCTATATGAGCAGACACTTTACAAAAGAAGATATACAAATGGTCAATAAACACATAAAAAATTGCTTAATACCATTTGTCAGCAGGGAAATGCAAATTAAATACACAATGAGATATCACTATACACACATCAGAATAACCAAAATAAAAAGATTGAAGATACCAAGTGTTGGTAAGAATGTAAGTCTTATACACTAATAGTGGGAATGTAAAATTGTACAATGGTTTTGAAAACTATTTGGCAGATTTTTTTAATGTGAACATTTTTACGTGTAGTACATGACCCAGTTATTCTTCACTACATACCCAATATGAATAAAAACATATGTCCAGAAATTTTTTTTTAATTTGAATGACAATGGCAACACAAAATACCAAAATCTCCAGGATACAGCAAATCAGTGCTAAGAAGGAAGTTCATAGTACTAAATGCCTACAGCAAAAAGATCACAAATTAACAACCTAATGTCAAATCTCAGGAAACTAGAAAAACAAGAACAAACTAAACCCAAAGCTAGCAGAATACAAGAAACAAAAAAGTGGGAAGTAGTCCAAGTAGGACTAAATGAAATTGAAACCCGAAAAAACAATACAAAGGATCAATAAAACAAAAAGTTGATTCTTTGAAAAAAAAAAAAAAATCAACAGGCCACTGACTAGATTAACCAAGAAAAGAAGGGAGAGGATTCAAATAAGTTTAATCAGAGATTAAAAGGCAAACATTGCAACTAACACAACAGAAATACAAAAGGTCATCCAAAACTACTATGAACATCTCTATGTACACAAACTAGAAGATCTAGACGAAATGGTTAAATTTTTGGCAACAGCCTCCCAAGCTTGAATTTGGAAGAAATAGAAATCTTGAGTAGCAAAATTGAATCTGTAATAAAAAATCTCCCCCACCCGAAAAGGAACCCAGAACCAGACAGATTCATAGCCAAATTCTACCAGACCTACAAAGAACAGGTACATATCTTACAGAAACTGTTCCATAACATCAAGAAGGAGAGACGCCTCCTTAACTATGAAGTCAGTACACACCAGGAAAGGACACAACAAAAAAAGAAAATTACACTATCTCTCATAAACATAGCTGCAAAAATCCTCAATAAAATACCAGAAAACTGAATTCAATAGCACATCAAAAAAATAACTCACCACAATCAAGTGGGTTTCATCTGATGAATACAAGGACATTTCACCAAATGCAAATTGATAAATGCAATTCACCACATAAACAGAATTAAAAACAAAAACCATATCATCATCTCAATACAGAAAAAGCATTCAATAAAATCCAGCACCCTTTCATGAGAAAAACTCTCAAAAAATTAGACATAGAAGGAACACACTTCAAAATAACAAAAGCCATATATGACAAACCCACAGCCAACATCATACTGAATGGTGTAGAGCTGAAAACATTCCTCCTAAAAACTGGAACAGGACAAAGATGCCCATGACATAGGAAAAACTATTCTCAACATTGGCCCAGGTAAAGAATTTATGACTAAGACCCCAAAAACAAATACAATAAAAACAAAAATAAATGAGACTTAATTAAATTAAAAAGCTTCTGCACAGGAAAGGACATAATCAACAGAGTAAATAGACAAGCTATGGAATGGGAGAAAATATTCTCAAGCTATACATCTGACAAAGGCCTAATATCCAGAACCTATAAGAAAGTCAAACAAGTCAACAAGAAAAAAAATAACCCCATTAAAAAGGGGGCAGAGCGTGAACAGACATTTTTCAAGAAAAAAAAGAGAAACAAATGGCCAACAAATGTATTAAAAAATGCTCAACATCACTAATCACTAGGGAAATGCAAATTACAACCACATCTTACTCCTGTCAGAATGGCTATTATTAAAAAGTCGAAAAACAATAGATACTGGCATGCATGCAGTGAAAAGAGAATGCTTATACACTACTGTGGAAATGTAGACTAGTACAATCTCTATGGAAAGCAGTATGGAGATTTCTCAAAGAACTAAAAGTAGATCTAACATTTGATCCAGCAATCACACTACTGGGGATCCACCCAAGGGAAAAGATGTCATTTTATAAAAAATAAACCTGTACCCATATGTTTACCACAGCACAATTCACAATTGCAAAGATGTGGAACTAACCCAGGTACCTGCCAACCAATGAGTGGATAAAGAAAATTTGGTGTGTATCTCTCTATCTATCTATCTACCTATCTATCTACTTATCTATCCTTGTAATAGAATACTACTCAAACTATTAAAAAAGAATGAAATAATGTCTTTTGCAGCAACTTGAATGGAACTGGAGGCCATAATCTAAGTGAAATAACCTAGGAACAAAAAACCAAATATCGCACGTTCTCACTTACAAGTGGGGACTAAGCAATGGGTATGCTTGGTCACACAGAGTGACTTAATGGACATTGGAGGCTCAGAACAGGGAGGGTGGTGGGGCATACAGGATGAAAAATTATCTATTGGGCACAATGTACACTATTCAGGCAATGGGTATGTTAAAAGCCTAGAGTTCTCCACCCCATGCAATTCAGCCATGTAACCAAAAACCACCTGTACTCCCAAATCTATTTAAATTTTTTTTTTTTTTTTTTTTTTTTTGAGACAGAGTCTCACTCTGTTGCCCAGGCTAGAGTGAGTGCCGTGGCATCAGCCTAGCTCACAGCAACCTCAAACTCCTGGGCTCAAGCAATCCTTCTGCCTCAGCCTCCCAAGTA
>CAUYRT010052250.1:0-31832 GCA_963574885.1 Lepilemur ruficaudatus | reverse complement strand
ATAGCCACACAGATCTTCTCTAGAGAGCATTACAGCCAAGGGCATCTATCACTCGGCCCTGTGCAGGTCCCTGAAACCCCAAACTCCCATATATTAAAAGTAGTTAACAGGTCCAGATCTCTAAGCCTCAGATCCAAGGGGGGAAAAAAGACACTTACCAATACATTCATCAAAGAAAATATTGGTTTCCTCCATTACTTTTAAGGCCATTTTTTTTAAGTTAGGAAGCAAGTAAAGGAAAACTAGCAAAGAACAAAAAGAAATATTGTAAAAGCCCTAATGCGTGTGTGTGGGTGGTACTTAATAGACATGGAATTGGATTAGTCTGAGTGGAAACCGGAGTAGAGCTGTGCACACTGTGAGGTCCTCCTGCCTCGTAAGTAGAGCTGGCTGACGGATCGTGGTTATTTCCTCCTAGATGACCTTGAACATATTGAGTTGTTTCCTCACTCCCCTTCAACACTTACACCTCTCTGATCATATTATGTAGTTATAGGCTGGGCGTGGTGGCTCACACCTGTAATCCTAGGACTCTGGGAGGCTGAGGCAGGTGGATTGCTTGAGGACAGGAGTTCAAGACCAGGGTGAGCAAGAGTGAGACCCCGTCTCTACTAAAAATAGAAAAAATTAGCTGGGTGTGGTGGCTGCAGTGAGCTATGATGATGCTACTGCACTCTACCCAGGGTGGCAGAGTGAGACTCTGTCTCAAAAAAAAGATTATGTAGATGATGCAGTTATAAAGCCAGAACCACAAGTACTCAGGATCCTTACTGTGTGTCTACACTAATATTTGACTCCATATCTTACCAGAATAGAAATGCGGATGGCAGGACAAGGAGACATCCAAGACAGATCTTGGCAGTAGGGCTCAGAACCATAATAATAACAATGGACAGGATTGCTGGTATCTAGGCCCTCATAACCTCTAGCTCATACACACCCGCCTGCTTCAGAACTGAGGGAAATGCGATGAGTGAAACAGAACTTCATGCTGGTGCCTAATTCCAATTCTCCTCAGCAACTTAATAAGGTCCTCATATCAAAACATTGTACAACTTAAAAGGCCAGCCAAAAATTGACACTAAAGGGTTGTTATTTTACTTTGATTTTTTTTGTGTGTATGGAAATTTTTGCTTAACAGAGCAATGATGACCCAAATCAAAGCATTTCCTTGGGATTTAATGACCAGTCGGGGCTAATTGAGGATGGGCACTTGAGTTAGTGACTAATATTAATCCCTAAGACGCATTATAAGCCATCACGATAGCTTAAGTATTATCAAATAAAATTATTAAATATCATGCATTTATGCTCAAAACTGTAAGTCTCATAGGAAGCCGATCCAGCACATAACTAGTAAGTTACTGAAAACTCTACTATAGGACAGAGGTTATTCTAATTTTGGTGGAGTCAAAATACTTAATTAATTTATCAACATTAATAGAGCAGTGCAACTCTCAACCTGCCTTTCCTGCCTCCTTGACTCCCACTAAACCCCACCACAACTTAAATAAAAGGTCTTCCAGCAATCCCACTACTGGATATTCAAGCAAGTGAAAAAAAAGACATTCTATAAAAAAGACACCTACATTCAAATGTTTATAGCAGCACAATTCACAGCTGCAAAGATGTGGAAACAACCCAAGTGCCCATCAATACATGAGTGGATTAATAAAGTGTGGTATAATGTATACCATGGAGTTCTATTCAGCCGCAAAAAAACAATGGTGATATAGCACCTCATGTATTATCCTGGATAAAGCTGGAACTCATTCTACTAAGTGAAGTAACCCAACAATGGAAAAACAATCATCGCATGTACTCACCACCAAATTGGTTTTAACTGATCAACACTTAAATGTACATGTAGTAATAACATTTATCGGGTGTCGGGCAGAAGGGAAAGGGGAGGAAGGAATGGGTATTTACACACCTAATGCGTGCGGTGGGCACCGTCTGGGGGATGGACATGCTTGAACCTCTGACTCGGGTGGGGCAAGGGTAATATACGTGACTTAAACATTTGTACCCCCATAATAGGCTTAAATAAAAGAGAAAAAATATATTACCTGCCTTCATTATGTAAAATGAACCAGGTATTATAGTCTATAACCCAAATCTGAGTATGTCCCAAGATGCATTGTCCAATAGGGGGCACTTCTAAGATCATGCACTCACAATTTCCCTATCAGCTACTACTACTATCTCCCTAAATATATGACCAAAATTTTAAAAGGAAAGCCATGCCCCTAGACTAGGAGGAAAAAAAAAATCTATTCTATTAAAACATCTAACAAAAATGAGAAATACCAAGCAAATGCCTACATCTCTAATCAGTAAGCCTTATGGTTTTTTCCCCCACCAAGAATAAAGAATATCTGGCTAATTTAGCAGAAAAGATCACAGAACAAAGACTTAACCCCAACAAAACATTCAGCCTGACATTAACTAAAAATATTCAACACAAATACTGAGTGAAATATTCTGAATATTCAAAAAAAACTTAGTTATTTTTTAGCTAATGACAATAACTGCCATTGGTTGTAGAACTATTGCATGAAAGACAGAGAAAAAGTAACTTACAGCTAGTAAGAGGGAGAACTGAGAATTAAAAGCAATGCTGTATAACTCTAAAGCTTATACTCTCACTACGAGGCAATGTTGTCTCTGTTATTTAGTCACATAACAAACTGATGGAAAACTCTCCTCTGCTATTCCTGACACTGCCACAACTAACATCCACAAAGATGAATGATTTTGCTTGCTTATTTTGGTTTATAAATAATTTACATATTCTATCTAATTTTATTTGAAGGTGCCCCAATTCTCCTTTTTAAGATAACAAAACAACAATGTATTTCTCTCTGGATTCTATTTCCAAACTGAAAATCAGTGCCATGAATTCATTCACTCCCAGAAATGAAGCATAAAAAGACAACATTCTGCAGTTTTTGTACACATCACTTCCCACATAACCATGCTATAACCATGTCTGAAAGAAACATCACCAATATTCACCAATTATCCACCTCATAAGAAATTTTAAAATTGAGCCAGTGTATTCTAACCCAGAAAGGAAATTTGTAAGAAAATAAAGCAATTATCTGATCTGGCATTTGATAAGAATCCTCAAGTTAACTAGAATGTAATAAAGAATTTTAAAATGACCTTAACATTGTAATCATCTTGGTCTATCTTTAAGAGTTTCTGTGAAAACATAATTGAAATTTTTTAAAAGAAATCTCAGGTTTCTAATGCTCTGCAAGTATGTTAGAAATAACCAAAACTAACTTCCATAGGAATTTTTCAATCAAGGGTTTGTCATTTAGAATCTTCAATGAAGTAGGAAATGTTTTTTGACATCAGGGTAACCTTCAAAAACCAACTAGTAGGGAAAAAAACAAAATTAACTAGCAACTAGAAAGTAAGGCTCCATAATTAATATTTTGGTTGAAATACTGATTGAAACTTTAAGTCAGATGAATAGAACGCCTTATAAATAATTATCATGGAACAAAATAAGTCACTTCACTATTTTTGTTGTGCATTTGATAAACATCAATTAATTTGACTGAGCCATTCCTATGAGTTATAAAGCCACATTTAAAAATCAGATTAATTATGCTGTTGTCCTGACCAATGTTTATTTAGTCAGTCACTAAGCACTTCTGGAGACCCTGTTATAAAAATAGTGTTCTGAAAACATAGTCATATATGCTATGGAGCCTGCCCTTAAAGAACTCGCAGTCTAGTGAGACACATACATATAAATACAGCCCAGTCTTCACTCTCTTAATCTAACTAGCTATATCTTACAAACACAAATAAAGAAAATAAAGTACATGATTTCTAAGACCTATATATATTTCCTCCAACCAGATGATGTTCCTTCACTCTACAGATAATACACACGGAAATGAATCCACTTGGTTCTTGCAATGAGCTTGGTTTGGTCTCAAGAACTTAAATAATGCATTTTAAACGGTATAAAGTGAGACAAATCTATTTTAGAGATAATACTCTAATTTCAACACCAAAACCCAAACATTACATTTACAGGTAGCCAATCCTGTAGACATGATACAAGCCTCTTTTCTGGGGACAAAGGACCATCTGTGAGTATGTATTTAGTTCTAGCTTCCAGTTGGAGTTAGTGGCAAAAGAGTAAAATATATTGAAATTTTGTTTAATCAATATGTTAAATTCTATGCTGTATGTGTGAATCCATATGAAATCTGCAAAATGAAAGAATTATGCACAATGTTTTACATATATTGCTTCATGTGAATATATATGTTTAGGTAGATAAATAAGTTGTGCTAAGCAGTTAGAATCATGACTTTATGTATGCGTTTTATGTTTGATGATTAATAGGTATAGAGGTGTGTTTGATATAGGGCATATTTGAAACATCTGCATTGCTTCTGAACTTTTTCTTCTCCCTTCCTTTTCCATCACATCTACCAGTTACTGAACCAAGAATTCCTGGGTTTCTTATAAACTGAGCCCACTCACCATGTTTCTATTCTGGAGAAAAAAGGGGTTGGGGAAAAGAGGAAGCATAGGTCTCCATCAATGAGCACAGGTACCTTCAGTCAGACAGGCAGATGACCACACAGCATGATTTACAAACACTGGTTTCAGGGAGATCTAGAGGAATCAACTCAAATTTCCAACATAGAAAACCAGGTAATGTTGTCTAATTTTTTTACCATTGAATTTGGAAGAAATTATAATATAAATTGCTGAACTATAAATCTTTAAATTTATGTTTTTTTAAATTGCAAGTTTATTTTAAGAGAACATGAGATTGTCTCCAGTTCATTCATTTACTTTGTGAATATTCAGCTTTCTCTATCAACAAGAACAAAATTTTGTGTAGGAGAAACAAATCAGAAATGGATATCTTCACTCATACCTAAGAAATGGATCTGAGATTACATCACAAGGTATAAACATCAAAGAATTTCAGTTACAGGAGATACACCATATAGCCATAACTACTTGAGACAATCCTTCCATATTCCTGCATGTCCAAGGAAGAACTGAATTTCTAACAGAAATTTGGTAGAATCTTAAACTTCATTCTGCTCATTATACTAGAAAGAGTCTAGTGGGTGTGCTGACATCCATTTATCTGATTCCCCAAGATCCATTCCTGTATTAAACCAGCAGACAGTAAAGCACATTTACCACATTATCTCAGGCCTTCAAAGAATTGCTTTCACTGAAGCACAACTTACGTAATGTTCTTAGCCTTTGAGGGTCGATACAGGAACCATTAGTTTGGGCAATGTTTCTTTATGTTTGAAGATTCCTAGATGTTCTCTGTATAAAAACTCAAGAAACAAATTTATTTTTCCAGAAAAATATTGTTCTCACATCTTCCTATTGTCAAAAAAATAAAAATAGCAAAACTTCCTGCATTTCTACTTTTCTTTTCCTTAACATTTGCAAACTTAAAAAAAAAATCTCTTTTTCATCATTTTGTGTTTTCTTAACCCAGGAAATGTAATCTATTTAATCAGAGTGAAAAAAATATCTTCTACTCTTGAGACAGCAATACAATTTACCTCTTAATAATATGAATTAGCATTTCCTCAAGACAAGGTACAGTAGCTGAAATGAAATAATTTCCTTTATTCAGGGATTAAATCTTATTATATTTTACCACAGCTTTCCACTGATACATTACAGAAATAAGAAAATCAAATGCAACTATTTATTCCCATAATGGCATTTCAAATGCTGTGTCATCTGAGAAGTGACTTGTGCTTAACAGGCAGATATTGAGCTAAGCTGAAGCAAAATGCACTATAGATTCAGGACAATTCAAATAACAGGGCTGTTTCACTAAATGTCTGACTCAAGAAGGCATATTGCATAGTGGGACACAAGTTAGGCAATGTAATTCCTAAAAATAACTTGAATAGGGGACCCTCCACATTAGTCATACATTAGAAAATTAGAAATATATTCTGACCACTGCAGATCTGTTCCTCTTCATCCTGCTTCTCCCAACCTCACCATTCTGTGCTAGTGTGGTGTTGGAGCTTTGCCACTTGAAAGATCCACAGTGATTCTCGGTGAATTTCACCTCAAGATTAGATAACCCAAGTATTCTTAATTCACAATAGCTAACGTGAAAATTAGTTTAGAAGTTAAAGATGGAAGAGATCCAAAATTACATTAGTCACAAATTACATTTTATCAGATATTCAAATGAGCAGCTTTCCTACCTTGGCACCTTTGACTTATTCAACCTGATAAAGATAGTTTTATGAGCTATCATGATGGGGAACACTTAAAGCGGGGATTAAATATACAAATCTCCTACGTTTGTTGGCAAGCAATTCATGGCACCAACCGTGAAAGTACCATCAGCTAGACCAGGCTTTGAAGTCAACTCAGAGCTGTGATGTTTAAGTTCTCACTCAAAACATCAAAAGATAAGATTTCATTTCTTAATGAAAAATAGAAAAGAAAATAAACAGGACAAAAGTACCTTGGAGAGAGAATACTGAAACTTTACCACTAATGTCCTCAAAGATAATAGAAGTTATTGCAATGATAATGTAAAAACAGATTGCTATAAACTGAAAAAGAGAACAAGAAAGAAAATGTAACAGGACTACAGAAATAAGATATTCAAGAGAAGGGGTGAAGTTCCAACTGAGAAAATTATCAGAAACACAGAATCAAAAAGAAGATAAATGAAAACTACAGGGAAAGAAAGAAAAAAAAAATCATAGAATGAACCCAGGTGTTCCAATATTCAATTAATTAGAGCTCTACCATCGAGAAACAAAGGATAAAAATAGTAGAGGGCCTGTAATCCTAGCACTCTGGGAGGCCGAGGCGGGTGGATCGCTCAACGTCAGGAGTTCGAAACCAGCCTGAGCAAGAATGAGACCCTGTCTCTACTAAAAATAGAAACAAATTAATTGGACAACTAAAAATATATAGAAAAAATTAGCCTGCCATGGTGGCGCATGCCTGTAGTCCCAGCTACTTGGGAGGCTGAGGCAGGAGGATCGCTTGAGCCTAGGAGTTTGAGGTTGCTGTGAGCTAGGCTGACACCACGGCACTCACTCTAGCCCGGGCAGCAGAGTGAGACTCTGTCTCAAAAAAAAAAGTAGAGGGCAGTAAATTATCAAAGAAATATTACAAGAAAATTTTCCACAGGAAATTGCATTTCTAGATTGCAAAGATCAAAAATGAAGTACCCAGCACAATGAATGAAGAAGATTTAAGGTGATAACTATCATGAAATAAAAACAGTAAAGATAACAGAAACATTCTAAAAGCATCTGGAGGGGAAAATCAATCACAAAGAATCAGGAATCAGAATCATATGAGACTTCTCAATAGCAACACTGAAAGCCAGAACACAATGAAGGAACGGTTCCAGTATTTTTTAATCTAAAGAAACATGATTTCCAACACAGAATTTTATATAAAACCAAACTTACAAGTACTGTAGAGCATGAATTAACAATGTTTTCAGACTGTAGAATTAAAGATAAAAATGAGCTCTCATTGTATTAGGAAGATACAAGTGAATATGCTCTATCAAACTAAGAAATACATCTTAAGACAGAAAGACTTGGTGTGGAACTATTACCTTCCCACCCAATATCCACCTTTCTCCTCTTCCTTACGAATGCAGCTTGAATTTAGTACAGATGGAAATGCCCAAAGTCTGCATAGGAATCCCACATTTGATTTCAATAAGGAATTGTGAATAATATCTTAAACTGAGATTTACAGAATAGTTCCTTCTAAAGGGGATGAAAAGCTGACAGGAACTCTTTGTCTTGCCCTCACCTCTTCCCCACTTTCCGGCTTTGAGTGTGGATGTGATATCTGAGATGCAGCAGACACAGAAAGACAGGAGCCAGGATCCCTGATGACTTTCTGGAGCCACCATAACGGCACAACTAGATCTTTACCGTTTCTATTACCGGCAAAATGTTAATGTATTACTAGTTTAAGCCACTGTTTTGGCGTCTCTCAAGAGCAGCTAAATTCAATCTATAATCAGTACATGTGAATCTAGGAAAAGGGCTTTATCAGATTAGTGAGGTTAAAGAACTTCACAGTATGACAGGGAGAAAAGTTGCAAGATGATAATTGTCTATCTGACCAAGATAGCAACCAGTCCACACTGGAGCAAGAGTATAGAGGTACCTCCCAGAGAAAACTGAACTAATTGATTAACTGGGGTCTTTGACATGTAAATTAAGCTAAATATTATTTAAAAATCCATATAGTAATTCAGTTTGTTTAATATTACAAACTGTTTCTCAGCTACTGAGCAAATGCTGCATATTTTGTTATAATTAGAAGTGCCTCCAGCATCAGATTTCTCTCAGATATTAGGACTGGGATTTGAAATTCATACAAAGCAATTTTTGTATCACCTTTTAGTATCCATTCTTTTTAAGTTTTCTATTTTCCTCTTTGTCCCTATCTTAACACTATGCAATAGAGTGCATATAAAGGAAGTTAATATTTTTTATTCATAACTTCACTGAAGAAAAACTTTTTAAAAATTCCCTTTTCTTAAGCAAAGGAATTATCTAATTATACACTGAACTCATAATACTGTGTTCAGATAATTTAATTAAGATGCTAAATAAATTATAATATTATAAAGTGTTTTGCTTTAAACCTATAGTTTTTCATTACTTGATTTTATATTTAGGATTTTTCTAGTGCTTATTAAAAGATATTATTCCACTGTAAGCATCATGAGGATACAATTTATACTATTGAAATGCTATATTTGTGATCTATTATGAAGTTGCCTGCGTCTAAGCCCCAGTTTTACAGGATAAAACAAACAGAACATGCACAGAGAATTTGTTTATTGATAACATTGAAATTCTGTATTTACTCTCTCTCTCCTACCTTCTTATTCTACTGCTAACTAACCAGACCTGGTAATTAAGAAGGAAAGAAATTATCAAGAAACAAATTTATTTTCAGAGAATCTATTTTTACCATCTTACCTCTGATTTTTGATCAATACTCTTTACAGATCCTCTTTCCTATTTTCTTACAAGAATTATATCTTGCCCTCAAAGCCATCCACAACAACATAGGAGGTTTTATTTTAAGAAATAGTAGGAACTTCCTTAGATCACTGAGCAATGAGTGAAATGATTGAAGACACATGGCTTTACCTCCATCCACCTCCCTCCCTTCCATTCCCACCCACCCTCATACAAACACATCTACTTTCAATTTTGGGACCCAAAGACTTTATGGAGGCACTGCATACAGTCAACAATTTGCCTGTACAGTGGTATAGGTCACTGTTGAAGTATTAACTGGAAGGAAAAGAAACTCGGTATCATTGAGGCTTTGTCTAAAACTCACAGGGCTCACCAGTTGAAAACTATTAATACAAAATTAATTAAATCAATTACTCATTTCTTCAATGACAACAAAAACTTGATTTGACCTTTGGTTTACTAAATTGGTTAAATCTGTTTTTCCACGATGTTGAAATATCAACTCACCAAAAAAGTTAAATTTGTTATTTGACACTGCACAGTCAAAACTTCAAATTGAACCTTAGGGCTAAAATAATTAAATGAACCATATATTCTGTGCTCTTTTTGTTTGTTTGTTCTTACAGTGCTTATTGTTTGAGATAAGGTCTCAAGAGAGTCTGCAGTTAGTTCATTGGCATAGAGTTCTAGGAGCCTGGAAAACTTTAGAACAATATTCAACTCTCTAAGTCTGTTTGCCCCCATTTGAGTCATACCTTCAAAAAGCCAAAATTCATATCAGAGTTGTTCAGATTTTTTAAATGTACTCTTCTAACATTTACAGGCCTGTCTGAGGCTCATATACTTCCTTCTATATACAATATGAAAACATACCTAATATGTTTACTTCATTTTAAAAGAGACTTCCCAAAGAAAATTATCTTATTCCATTTCAGATATATAAAGAGTAAATTGCATTTTGGATAATTATAAATAACTAACACTAGTTGAACTTGTTACACTCAGCTCATTTAATCGTCAAAGCAACATTACAAGGTAGCTTATTTGTTATGTTCATTTTATAGTAAAGAAACCAAGGCACAGAGAAGTTCAGCAACTTCCCTGTATTAGCTTACTCCACCATAATGAAATACTACAGAATAGGTGGCTTAAACAACAGAAATTTATTTTCTTACCATTCTGGAGGCTGGAAGTCCAAATCAAGGTCTGGCCAATTCTGTTTCTGGTGAGGGCTCCCCTCCCGGCTTGCAGGCAACTGCCTTCCTGCTGAGTGCTCCCTTGGCCTTTCTTCTGTGGTCCACGGAGGGAGGTCTCTTCTTACAAACATGCTAATCCTCTCAGAGTAGGGCCCCACACTTGTAACCTCATTACTTAATTACTTAATTACCTCCTTAAAGGCCCCTTCTCCAAATACAGCCACACTGGAGGTTAGGGCTTCAATATATAGGAAAGACACAAACGTTAAGTTTCTAACATTCCCTAAGGTTACAGTCAATAAGCTGTAGACTGTGATTGAAACCCAAGAAGTCAAACAGCAGAGCCTGAGCTCTTCATCATATTTGCCCAACTTTAACTGAGCTCCTTACGACCAAGCTTTTGCTGCATGTGAAATAGATTAAGAGCCAATCATAGACCTTGTAAAAGTACCAATGCAAACACATCTTGTTATGTTCCTGTCTTTCCAGTTCTATTATCCTAAGGAAGAAATTGTGACTATTATCCCCCAGTTGAAAACTTCCCTAGTCTTTTTCTTTAATAAATACATAAATGTTCTACAGCTGTCACAAAAGGCTTCAATCAAGACTTAATCTAGTATCTAAAATATAATAAATCTCCTTTGCAGCATATCACAGGATATGTGCCAAGGATTATGCCTGACAGGATATTTTATTTTTTAATGTGGTGAATATTGCACCATCGTCTCTCAAATTCACTGTAATTGTCATCATTGACAACTGTACTTCTGTTCACAGAAGCATGTGATTGCCTTTATTTCTGCCAGTTCTCTTAATCTTAAAATAAAAGCCTACCTATTTCAAAAATTAACATGTATGTTGATTCCCTCATTTGTGGAAAGCATTTAGAGGCACATAAATAAGTTTATTTTTTATACCATCACAGAAAAAGCCTAAGAACCAATCACCATTATTGCATAGTTAAACCTAATCACCCTTCATGCTCTATAAACACTATTGACTTTATTTCCTTTGATGATTTTGACCTTTCTAATTTTGAGACACATTCTCCAATATTATTGGCATTGACATTAATTCCACAAAGAGAACTAGCTCATGTAAAGCAGCTGAAGCCCTAACATAATTTTGAGACCATTTTATTATATCCTGCAAAGCAAGCATATGGTAGCAGAGAAAGCAATAGGGATTGAATGTCAGCAAAAAGAATTTAGGGTAAGCATGATATTACCAGATGGATGTTATTTTAAATTTTAAACTATAGAAATTATGAAAGCTTCTCCTATAGAAATATTAAAAGGTTTTCTTTTCCTAGAACATAGCCACCTACATAGTGTGAACTGTGGGTGTCAAAAGTATTAAAGACACATCCCCCCAAAGCTGGCTGGCCTGTGGCCAACACATGGATACCACCATTATTTGTACCCTTTAGATACCATTTGAAGACAAACATGGAGGAAAGGTGTTGAAATATCACTATAGCCATCCTAGTCTAGGCCAACCCGGTCTAGGTCACCATTACCTCTAACCTTTCAACTCCCTACTTGCTCAACAATCTCCTCTCCCCAGAGCAGCCAGAGTGATCATTTAAAAGCATAAGTCACCTGCATAAAATCCTCTTCCCATGCTACTGAGAATACATTCAGTGTCTCACCATGTCACAAAAGATCTGACATTCTCTAACTCTTTAAATTGCATTTCTTTAGCTCCTCTTCTCTCTCATCCTCTTTAGCCACACTGGACTCGTGCTCTTCCTCCACAAATCCCTCCTCAGCACCTTGATACTTGCTATTTGTTCAGCCTGGAAGGTTCTTCCCTAGACTAAGTCACTCCTCTGGACTCTGTTCAAATATCATGTTATCAAAGAACCCCTTCCTCATCACTGCTATGAAAAACAGCACCCCTCTACCAAAATGTCGCCCATTCTGTTTTTATTTTCTTCATAATGAAGAACAGGATACTCTCCACACTACCAACAACTAGAACACAAGTTGCAGGCATTTGGCTCCTTTGCTCATTTCAGAAGTTTCCCCCTTAGAAATTTCCCCAATCTCATAAGTACCTATTGAAATTCTATTAATCCTTGGAGAACCAGATCAAATGTCTCCTCCTCTATAACATTTTCATTGCCAGCACTGTCTAAAACTGATTTGTGTACAAGTCCATCTCCCCAGTGAGATAGTAAATTCCTGGAGAATTTCATTCATCACGTCATCATTTTGTTTTTATTGCTTATAAGAGATTAACGATTTATTCAATAAATATCAGCTAAGTTAAAATTAGCCTAGGATATTGTTTTTGGTTTGTTAAGACTTTTACTGGTACAATCCTGATGCAAAGTTACGTGGAAAAATATGGGAAAATGTGCTATTGAGAGTCAGGAAATCTGGCTTCTAAACTCTTGTCTATGCCTGATGTTCTTGGACAAGTCATTTAATGTTTCTATGCCATAGGTTATTCTTACATCATATGGAGATGGAAACAGTTTCTGTTTCATAGTAATATTCTTAGGATAAAATTAAATAAGAATGTATAAGTACTTCAAGAATATTTTTAAACAATGTACAAATGAAAGTTATTACTTTGAGTAAGTTCACCAGCAATTTAAAGAAAATTAATCCCTGGTGATGAAAGGTAGCAGTCATGCCTCTTGCAAGCAAATATGTGAAATCTACTCTGGCTAATTAAACAGGAAACAAATGTATTGAAAGGATAATAGCTCACAGAAACATTGGAAAGTGGTAAAAACTAGGGAGAAATAAAGGAAACCAAACGGTGGCCGAGATCACACATAGGAGCAGCCTACACGGATGCTGTCATCTCTTAGCAGAAAACTCTCTGTGAAGGATCTATGCATAAACTCAGCCTCCTTTCTTTGAATGATTTCCTTAATATCATTATAAAAGTTTCATATTCAGTATCCAATTAGCCAAGACTATGGTACCTGCCCACATTTCAGATTCTAGAAAGTCAAAGAACTATTAATATCTATCACTTTCACTTCTGTAGAAAGAGGAAGTGTCCTGCTTACCACCACTGTTAGGATTATCCCATAATATTATAGAAGAAAAGTTTGGTTCCTAGGTTGCTACTAAGCCAAAACAACAAACACATGCCCACCACGAGATGTATTTTCCCTACAGGAAACTTTAAAATCTTGGTAGATTGTCTATTTTGCTTGAAATAATTTTAGCTCATTCTTGAACTTTACCAGGCACCTATTAGGTACCCAATAAATGTACTTGAATGGAAAGGAGGGAAACATGTTTCAAAGTAAAAGAGTAAATCTAGAAAACATCTGATTACAATACTATGACAAAGTTACCACAAAGATTGATAGCCAGGACTATGTGAATAAATAATTTTAAATAACATAAAATCAGTATATGTATAATAAGCAAACTTCCAATTGTATCAGAAATCAAATTATAAACTTTATTTTTCACAACTTGAAGCTCAGTTTAAATCTTTGCACTGAACTGTGAACTTTATTTTGCTTAAACATAAGAAGAAAAAAGCAGAAATTAGCAACATTAAAAGATTATGTCACCATAAAATTACCTACACATTCTGATAAATGTATCTATCTTCTATGCTATAGAGCTAGAAATTCAATTTTCAATACGTTCGTAAGAGAATCCAAGTGGCTTAAGTGGGTTACTATAGGAAGAATTTTAAAAGCCTTTTATTTAATATGGGAATGGCCTAGATTTTTCCAGAGCTTATAAAAATATGGAAAAGCATAAGTTGTCATGTCTTCATTGCAGTGCTGAGGCACAATTTCAGTTTTTGTGAAAACAGGAACAGAAAAGATGCCATATCGCACAACATTAAGCTACTAAATAAGCATAGACACAGATACCCACAAATTTGCATCTTCTTCAAAATAATTTCTTTTTTTCTAAGAAGTTTTCCCTATAAGAAAAATTGAAATTTTTCTTCCAGTTCAGACAACTCAGGTTTGCTTGCTTTCAAATGAGCAAAAAAAAGTGAAAATATCCAGTCTTAGAAAAAAAATTCTGCTAATGAAACTCACCGGAAAGTTTAATAAGTATTATCACTCTCGCTTTTTCCCTGAAGAGATTCAGCACAATTATTGCTAGAATTTGCCCTAGATTTTTAGTCAGCTGCTGCAAGAGAAAAATAATACTGTCAACGGAGTTAATTAAAACCTGTGCTAATAAACTACAGCCAAGTAAAACCAAAAACAAAATGGCCAATGGTTTTCACTATTTTTCATTGGCAGCTACATTTATTTTTAAACATACGTACCCCAAGTGACATCATCCCTAATTTCCATTGAGACCCATCAACTTAATGCCTTGATGTTTCATGGTTGTGTATATCCAAACAGCCTATGAAGATGAACTCTCCATGTCAAGACCTAATAATACTTTCATGGATGATAATATATTTCTAGGTACACTGTATTTCCCCTCAGTTTCCCCATATTGGTTTCAGGGGTAGGACTCTGTTGTCTGTCTCTTTTTTCTTCTGACAAATACTTATTTGGTTTATTTAAAACTCTAGAAAGAAGTTTTCCGTATAATAAGAATCTCAGGCAAGTTATATCTCATTTAGAAAGCATCCCTTTTAGGAAGCTAAAACAGTTCTCAGCAGAAACTCAATAATAGCACGGAATGGTATGTTACTTACATATTTTAGAGTATTAGAATTTCAAAAGTTAAAAGACTACTTTCCAATACTTGTAATTTGCAAGATCATCATTTCAGAAAACTGAGCTCTCGCCATTCAGAGTTCTCCATATCAATATTAAAGCAGCTGTTTTATATTTACATTCATAGCAGAAAGACAAAAAAATGATTCAATAAATTCCCAGGTTTCCACAAAATGGAAGTCAAATTACTGTGTTCAAATTCAAGGCTGCCACGTCAAGATATGTGTTCAGTCTGTCTCCCACTCTGGGGACATGGTCAGGTTCAAATCTCATCTCCATTTATTTTGAGCTGAGCAACCTTGGACAAGATATCTGAGCTCTAAGTCTGTTTCTTATCCCCGCCCTGGATGCCCCTCCCAGCCTCTCTCACCTCCAGTTCTGCCAGTATAGACCTCTTTCTTACCTCTGTTCCTGTTGCTTTCCTACTCAGAGTGTCTCCTCCACCCTTCTCACTCCACCCTTCTCACTCCACCCTCTATCAGACTGTCATTCCTAAGTGCCAGCTAAGGCCATTCCATAGCCCGTGTTTACCCCAGTCTTCTTTAAACAGTCTCTAAACATGCATTAAATGCTTACTGTAAACCCAGCTCTCTGTTGTCCTCTGATCAGGGTCTGGTTACTTTGGTTCATGCCTATGTACCCAATTATTTATGAATATTTTAACTAGCTCCCCTCTCCAAGATCTCAGCTTTCTGAAAACAAGAATATTCTATATTTGGACATATTCCATTTTTGGACATTTTAGCATAGTGCCTTGGAAATAGCAAATACTCAAAAACTATTGTGAAATAAAGATTTCATTGCATAATCAGCATTGTACACAGCAGGCTAAGGAAAATGGGGAAAATGTAAAAAGCTGATCAGTGAATGGAACCTTGTCCACTTTAAAGTGTATACAAATTCACTGAATATGCTCAGTAGAGATAGTCCCTCTATGGAGGAAATGAGAGAAGAAAGAAGTCAGGACTCTTACCAAAGGCCTCAAAGGAAGCTGATACATAGTAACATAGGCTCCATGATTTCTAGTCTCCTGAAAGAAAAAGTGAGTTGACTGCTCAATTGTGTGAAAAATCTCTAATGACAAAAGAATTAGTAATTTAAGGTGAATTATCACATTTCAATGACATTGTGAATATAGATTCTCACTAATAGGACCAAGCCTGTTGCATTTTACCTTACAATTAAGAAATGTGTGTTTCTTCCTGTTTCTCATAGGCATTAGTTGATTCCTGAACATTTTAATTTCTGTCAAAGCAGCTTTGAGGACTAGAAGTTGCTAGGACACGATCCCCATATTTAAGTATTTAAGTACAATTAGTCAATCACCATGTCAGCAGAAATATGAATTTTCTAGGTATTGTATGTGCTATAGTACTACAAGGGGCAAATTCAAGCAGAAAGAAGAGAAGTACTTACAAGGATGCCCTCAACCTTGATTTTTAAAAAATGTGACCTAGTTCTATGTGCAAAAAAAAGGAAGAAAGGAAGAAAGAACTAGTCAGCCCAGTCTAGCACTATTTTAGCAACTACTTCAAGCTAAGAGGCTAATACCAAAATAACAGCCAAAGCTACAATCACAAAGTTGATAGTTAGCTTTAAAAATAAGCAGTGTGGAAAGGCCAGGTGACATATATAAAGCTGTCATCAAAGCTGACTTGTAAGTACTCAACCCGTTTCTCTCTATTTCTTCCAATTTTGTGACACTTTTTTATCCTTCCACCTAATGTCCCCTTGTTCTCCTTCCTCTTCTTCCATCAAAAACTTCTCTTGAGAGCCAGGCATGGTGGCATGTGCCTATAATCAGAGCTACTCAAGAGGCTAAAGCAAGAGGATCTCATGAGCCCAGGAGTTCAAGGCCACCCTGGGTAACATAATGAGACCATATCTCTAAAAAACAAAACAAAACAAAAAACTTCCCTTACAACTTAGTATGAATTTGAATCAAAATCTTCCCTGTCCTCCTGTCACCCTGTCCCAGAAGCATATGCATGTGCTATGATTTGAATGTTTATCCCCTCCACAACTCATGTTAAAATTTAATCCCCAATGTGGCAACACTGAGAAGTGGAGCCTTTAAATAGTAATTGGATCATGAGGGCTCTGCCCTGGTGAATGAATTAATCCATTCATGAATTAATAAATTAGTAGGTTAAAAGATTAATGGGATTGGAACTGGTGGCTTTATAAAAAGAGGAAGAGACTTGAACTGGCACACGCAGTCCCTCACCATGTGATGCCCCGGGCCACCTCTCTCTGCAGAGAGTCCCCACAAGCAAGAAGGCCCTCACCAGGTACAGTCCCTCGACCTTGAACTTCTCCTTAACTATGTGAAATAAATTCCTCCTTAACTATATAAAATAAATTCCTTTTCTTTATAATTACCCTGTTTCAGGTATTCTGTTACAAGCAACAGAAAACAGACTGGACAACATGCAATCATCCTTTCCCCATTACGGAAGAAAGGGTTTGCTCATGTGAAATTAATTTCCACATCAGGGATGATGTGGAGGAATTTTCTTATCACCAAATAAGTAGATGTGTACACTAAATCTTCAGAAGGAAAATGGCATCCTTTCAAACACTGGTTGTGGTGAATAAATACATCATTACGCTCTTCCTCTAGAGAGCCTCAGTCTGTTAACATCACTTAGCACATAAAGGCTCAGATAGATACTGAAAGAACAGAAATTTTTTAATAAAAATGGAAAATGTAATCTGTGGATCTGGTCTCCTTTTTCCGCAGGTCAGTGAAACTCCTGAGCATTGGGTGATTTGTTGAAACTTTAACACCAGCAGGAAAAATTGAGAAACCTTCTCAGGTCCCTAAAACTTTTAGAAGGCATTTTTGATCTTATCTGTAAGACTACACTAAAGGCTCCTTTCTTAAATGCAGTCTTCAAAATGTGAAGAAACTTAAAGTATATAAAATTCCCTTTGCAGGAGGATATCATTTAACTTTTATGTGTCATAGGCTGCAGCTGACTGAAGTCTTCATTTTTCAGTGTGGTGACCATTGCTTCATAGAAAAGAGTTAGGTATCATGTCCTCTTAGAGATGATGTAAAGGAGGCTTTGATAAAGAAGATAGCAGATTTGTTTTCTTTTAGCTTACTTTGTTTTTCAGCCCATGTCAAGATGAAGCTAATATCTGAGAAGGAAAAAAAAAGAGTTACTAAATGTTTTCCTACTCTTCAAGTGTAAGAAATTTATGACTGAGTTTGGTTTAAAGCCAAAAGAACTAAGCGCTGTGATCAGTTTAAACCATCGCGGGATTGCAATGTCTTCATTCTGCACTAGGACCCATAATGCCCCTCTAGCCTCATATAAGTCTTCTCTATCACAAGTTCAGTCGTGAAAAGGTGAATATAAATCCATAGGCTGACTTTAGGGCTAACAAGATAAGACAGAACTAAACGTTTTTTTTTTTTTTTCTGTAGAAACATGCAAACATCTGTGTTGTCTTAAACACATTCAACCACACACATAAAAATGGTTGTAAACAGTTGTATATAAAGTCTCTATGGTGAGATTTTGTAAACTGAAAAACATATAGAAAAATGCATTTTCTGCCCTTCTAAATACCTGAAGAGCATATAAAACATGAAATAAATCTAGCTTTCCTCCTTAATGCATTTTACAGATGCAGTTGCTGTTCTAGTGTAAAACCTTTAAATAGCAGTTTGGAGTAAGGAAGGAGCTCTGTCTCTTAAAGACAAGAGTATAATCATTTTTCAGAAAACAATACAGACCACTCAAATTTGTCAAGTTTGTATCACTGAGAGTTGTGTGAATGTGATTACCTATCAGTTTCCCCATTGAGAAATGTCTGACAGTATCCTGGCTTGTAATTTCAGACTGGAAAATAGTGTTTTCTACTTCTAATATAGGAATATAGTTTCCGTATAAGGAAAAAAAAGACTTTCAATAATTAGAGTCTGATAGGGTTTGGTTGATTATTTCCAGTTAGTCTAACAGTAAGTTAAAAGCATAATTGACGCTTGGAGTAAAACTTCATATATTGTTAAAAACCAAATATATTTTAAAATTTTATAAAATAAATTATGGAAACTAGCTTACTAAATTAATTGTACACCTAAAACAATTTTTTTTGTCCTTATCATCTTATGTAAGTTAATATTAAGCGGTTTTATTAATATATAACAATTTCACATCACTACAACCGCTTAAATGGGAGTAATATGGTTTTTATCATTTAGAATTTTTTTTAACCCAAGATGTTTCTTGGCAAAATGTATATCTTAGTTCATACAAGAATAAACTCAAATTTAAAAGTAAATTTATTTACAACATAGAAGTCATATATAACTACTTGTGGAGAATAGTTATCCTTATTCACAATCCAGTAGATTTTTGTAATGGTGCACATTTGAGTGGTAGCAGAAGATATTAATATTTTTCTTTCATCAAAAACAGCCCACTAGTCCTCTCATGCATTCATTCAATGTAATATTTATTGAGCACCTTAATTATGCTAGGTATATACAGAAGACAACATGACATAATAACCACAAAACAATTTGATGAGGTTAACAATAACAAAATGTATGAAATATTAGGGAGAAAAGAGTGACTAAGATTGCCTACATTGGGAGTAGGGGGGTATAGAGAAAAAAATCAGGAAGTCTTTTTAAGACAGATCATGAAAGATGAGTAAGCATTCTACAAGTAAAAAATAAAGAGAGAGTATTACAGCATAGACAATAGCACAGGAAAAAGTCAAAGAGCACAGAATGTTCTGGAAATAGTAAAATTGTGATACAAACACATTGATCAAAATGGCAAGAGTTAAAAATGGAAAGATGGTTGGTAAGGATTATTCTCTTTATCCATTGAGCAATGGGAAATTGTCAAGAACTTGTTTACAGAAGAATAACGTTAAGATTTTTATTGAAATAATTTATGGACTGGACTAAGTTGATAATGCAGACAGAAAGACCAGCTCATAGCAAGTATCTACTTGATCAGCAGCAAAATTATAAACAAGACAGACAGAAAAGGCAGACTATGAATCAGAGGCAAGTGATAAGGCTGAAATGATAACAAACCAGAGTATTTGGTAATTTCTCAGACAGAAGATATTAAAAAATACTGAAATGAAATGTAATTCGTAGGTTCTAAAAGGTATAAGAAGATGAATATGTCATTAATTGAAATGAGAAAACTAGAAGAGATGATGGAATAGGATAAAATACCAACTATAATTTTGTACTTGTTGTGTTTATAGTATTCCTGATAGGACTTTTAGGCAAATGTATACAATACGAGAAGAAGTGGTATCTGAACAAAGTACCTACTTTGCAATTTGTTGATCTCTAGATTAGCTTTCTTCTTGTTTTCCCACTTTGCAATGTTTCGTTGAAGGTTCATTGTTCGTTCGTATAGAGTTCTGCACAATTTTGCTGAATAGTACCTTGCCATCATTTGACATATTCCTGTCCTTTGTATTTTCTGTAAATTGGTAGCTGATCTAGGGATTTGATCAATTTAAATTCAATATTTTGATATGACTACCTGTTATGGAACTGAATGTTTGTGTTCGCCTAAAATTCATATGTTGAATCCATAACCCCTAGAATGAATACATTTGAACAAGTAATTAAGGTTAAACGAGGCCATAAAGATGGGACCCTGATCCAATAGAATTAGTGTTCTTCTAAGAAGAGACACCAGAGAGTTGATCTCCCTCTCCCTCTCCCTCTCCCTCTCGCTCTCCCTCTCCCACTTTCCACACACCACAGAGCAAAGGGCATTTGAGGATACAGCAAGAAGGCAGTGGGGTGCTCTCACCAGAAACTGAATCAGTCAGGACCTTGATCTTAGACTTCCAATCTCCAGAACTGTGAAAAAATAAATTTCTGTTGCTTAAGCCATCCAGCGACTGGCATTTATTATGGCAGCCGAGCTCACCAATACACTACCTCATAGACAGTGTTGGGGACTTCTATCACGAGGCACACTGATGATGCTGGTTGCCACTTTTCAGTAATATTATCATCCTTTGATCACTGCCTAGATCCATTAAGCACTGCAAATTGTTATAGTCAATCATTCATTCTTCATTTATTAGCTGAAATATATTTATAATGAGAAACACCTTCTTGTATACTATTATATAGGAAGGTGGGATAAATTCTTGATTCCTTCTCCATATTGACCACTTTTCAAACTAATGGGGTGATTCTCTATACTGCTCAGGATGTATTTTTTTCTTTCTTTTTTTAACTTTTTAATTAATTTTTTAATTTTTTTTTATTTCAGCATATTATGGGGGTGTAGTGGACACCAGGTCATCTCTCAGCCCTGCTTGAACAAAGCAGTTCTCGGAACACCTGTTCTCACATGGATTGTTTCTTGTTGATTGGCTTCAAGACACCTTGTGACTTGCAAACAAGCCAGGGTGCCTTGACCTGCAAATGGGAAAGGGCAAAGGAGGAGATGCAAATGTCAACTCCCTGAGGCAGAGCAGTGAGAACCAGTCCATGCTGAGACGAAAACATTCTGGGAACAGAAAATAGTGGTGGGAAAAGTTGGGGTAGACTGGGACAGATGCCAAAAAAACAGTGTTTAAAATAAAGACGCTGCAGGCGAGAGGGCTGCGGTCTTGAATCGTCTTTGTGTATCTGTCGTTTGTCATTTGTCTTCTGTGTTCACTTCTCCTCCCCAAGTGGGGCCACAACATGGGGGTACAAATGTTAAGGTTACGTATATTGCCCTTGCCCCTCTCCCCCCTCAAGTCAGAGCTTCAAGCATGACCATCCCCCATACGGTGCACATTCCCACTCATTATGTACGTGTATAACCTTCCCCTCCTGCCCTCTCCCATCTGCCCCACTCCTGATAAATGCTGTTCCTATATGTCCACTTAGGTGTTGATCAGTGAAACCAATTTGCTAGTGAGTACATGCGGTGCTTGTTTATCCATTCTTGGGATACTTCACTTAGTAGAATAGGTTTCAGCTCTATCTAGGAAAATACAACTCTTTTTGGAATGTTTTATTATATCTGTTCCTTAAGTTACTATTACCACTGTATTTTAACACTATATATTTATATATGCCTTTTATGTCTTCTTTTCAGAATTTACTTGCTGTTTTTCTAGATTTAATCCATTAAGGTATAGTTTGAATCTCCAAAATAGTGGGTATAATACATAGTATTTTCTGTATTTATGGAAATATAAAATTCTTTCATTAGATAGAACAAAAATTTCTATCTTTTGACGTTTATAGGCAACAAAACGTAGTTTGGGAAATGCTCTTCTAATATTTTAACAGTACACATTGTGCTGAGTTTTGATTAAAAAGAAGACATCTAACATGCTAAGGAAGTATTAGTCTGCTCTTATTTCTCTAAAATTTTTAAAAAATCAGAAAGGAGTTTAAATTTAGCATCTATTGAGAAGACTCCTTTTCCTTGACCTGTTAATATAATGAATCATGTCCAGAATTAATCCTCACCATGAACCATCTATACATTCCTATTAGAAACCATATGTGTTCAGGGCATGTTATTATTTTAATGTATTTCTAAATTTGATATGATAGGATTTTTTGCATCTATATTTATGAGATGAGTTTGCAGTTATCTTTGTCAAGTTTTAATTTTAGGTGGCTTAAGCTTCTTGAAATAAAATGGAACACTTTTTTCTCCTTTTTTCCCCTAAAATAGTTTAAATTACATAGGAATTATGATTTGCTCAGGAGTTTGAAGGAGCTCACTGGGGAAATCATGTTGTCTCATGGTCTCTTTTGGGGCTTGCTCTTTGACACACTGTTTAATTTCTTCTGGATTGCTTGGGGCTAACTGTGCCAATTCCAGTTACTAGATTGTGGGAAGTTTCTTAATCTTTAGAAACTTCTATGTCTTCATCTGAACAAACTGGAATAATAACAGGACCTACAGCATAGAGTTGTTGGGCAGATTAATTGGTAAAATGGAATGAAGCACTTAGCCAAAGCATACCTGATACTAGAAAATGCTGGATAAATGTTAGCTGTTTTCTTATTCGTGAATCATTCAAATTTGCTTTTTATGAGTCAATTTTAGTCAATAGAATATTTTTAGACAATTAAACATTTCATTGAGAGTTAAACATTTATTACTATGCAGTTGTTCCTAATATTTGTTGATAGCTTATGGTGTTTAATATTTTCTATATCTGTGATTGTCTTCCCTTTCTAATACTTGATAATGTGTATTTGTGTTTTTTCCCTCTTTATTCTTGCTTTGCTTTGTTTGGGGTTTGTTTATTTAATTGGTCTTTTCAAATATTAGATCTATTTATCAATGCCATTATTTTTCTATCTTCTATTTATTAACTTTTTAGCTGTTTTTTTAAATCTTTCTTTCTCTATTTTGCTATTGTTGCTGTTTTTCTAGCTTCTGGAGTCCATTGCTTATTTCATTGATTTTTATTCTTTCTTTAACAATAAAAACATGTAAAGTGAGAAATTTTTGTCTAAGTACTTAACACTTGATTAATATAAAGTAGAGGTTGAAAAGCCAAGGCTATTTTGTCATGTTTTCTATTTCAACCATTTGTCTCTTTTGCCTTATTTCTGATTGAAGTTTTCTGTTAGATCTTTGCTCATTGCTTTGTGTTGGGCCTTTATGCGTTATTTTAAGTATGCTGCAGTATACTGCATTTTGCAAAAATAGCCAAACAATATGTCCCATCCCACATGCTCTCTTTTACAGTGGGACCTTGACACTTCTCCTATGGAGACGTGGGGTCTGTGTTTCCTCCTCTCAGTCTGGGTGGACTTGTGACTACAGCAGGAGTGATATTATGTAATTTGAAGGTTATGCTATAAAAGGCAATACAGTATCCACCTAGTTCTCTTGAGATGCTTGTTCTTAGAACCTAGCCGCATTGGCCATCTTGCTGTCCACTAAACATACTGAGCTTGTTTCAGCTTCAAAGATTTTGTTGCTTCTCTGAAACATTTTTTTCTTTTACATTTTACATTAGCTGTCCCCAACCTTTTTGGCACCAGGGACTGGTTTCGTGGAAGACAGTTTTTCCATGGATGTGAGAAGGGGAGGCAGAGTTCAGGTGGTGATGCGAGTGATGGGGAGTTGTAAATACAGATGAAGCTTCAAGCTTGCTCACCTCCTGCTGTGCACTCCCCAGCCCTGTGGTATTAACATTGTAAATTGTATTGGCATGCCCAGTTTAATCTCTGAGACAGTAGGTGATACTTGTGGGTATGAATCAACCACCTTCTGTATGATTGAGTCAGTAAATGCTGTAAAGGGCATGGAAATTGACCTCCCTGTCAGTAGGTGGTGCTTGCTGGAAGGAACAAGCTGCAATGTTGTTTTGGGATCCTGTGACCAGCTCTAGTCCCTCAGAAGTACTTGAATGCCCCAGGTGGTGAGTGGGCCCCTGGAACTTCCAGGTGAGTTCTTCTCCATCATGGCAAAGGCAGGTGGGGGAGTGAGGCTAGGTGGGGCTGGGTTGGGTGAGCCTGCCCTTGGGCTCCAGAAAAGTTGCCAAGGTAGTTGCTTCAGCAGGGGTCAAAGGTCTGTTCCTAGCTTCTGGGGAAAGCTGACAGGGAGGAGCTGAGGTCACCCCACCCAGCCAGACAGTCTGCCTGTGGGGAAGGGCTGCCTGAGATTCACAGTCTGGTTGTCAGTAGTGGGTTTCACTCTTCTCACCACCCCCCCCCCGCTCCATGGTCTCCCTCAGGCATCTGTCAGCAGGCAGGAGCCCAAATTAGCTGACAGACCTTCTTTCTGTGCTGATCTGGCAGCTGAGCCATGTTGTCTCTGCTCTGCCATCTTGTCTCTCCCCTGCTTAGCAACCTTAACTACATCTGCAACCCTAATTTGCCTTTGTCATGTAATATACCATATCTACAGCTTCCAGAGATGAGATGTGGACTCTTTGGGAGTCCATAATTCTGCCCACTGCAACCTTGAATATGCTTTTTAATAATTTCCCCTGATACTATGGTGGGGTTTTCAACCAGAAGGAAGTTTTTTTGCTCCTGGATTAGAAAAATTTAATTCTGTCATTTAAAAAATTTATTGTGTCTCCCACTCTACTGTTTTGCTTTTTCCTTCAGTAGGTTCCCTTCTATAGATTTAAGATGTTTTATGTCTTTATCTGATTTCCTGAGTTTTATAATTTCTCACACCAATCTTCTAAATGACTTATTCAGTTTGTTGCAGTATCTAATCTGATATTCTTAGCTTTTGTTGCATTTAAAATTCATTGTCAGCTACTTTAAATATGAAACCAATATTTTCTGGTACTGGATCATTCCCTTTAATTAAAGAATGTACCTTTTATTGCTTTTGAGAATATGAATCAGAAATCTTAAAAAAGTTTTTCATTACCTCATGAGCAAGTCTGTTTTATAGGGGAAAATTGGTTTTGATTTCTTTCTAATGTTGGGTGCATTTTTCTCTTTTTGCTTGTTGCTATGATTTTTGGTCCATATAAA
Organism: Lepilemur ruficaudatus; assembly: GCA_963574885.1. Lineage (NCBI taxonomy): Eukaryota > Metazoa > Chordata > Mammalia > Primates > Lepilemuridae > Lepilemur > Lepilemur ruficaudatus. The sequence goes on along the minus strand of CAUYRT010052250.1, from coordinate 6,470 downwards.
ATAGTTTATTAAAAGTAAGACAAATTTTTAACAAGATTATATTTGTAGATATTTTTAAAACTAAATGGTATGGAAGAGACACTTACTCTTCCTCTCTCCATTACTGGTTTCACTCATCCGAGAAAAACACTTTAAACTCCTTATTCTTGTAATTACCTCCTGTGGGAGACAGAATTCTAGGATGGCCCCAGGATTTCCTGTCCATGGTAGACATGCTTATCTACTCCCTCCTTTTGAGAGTGAGTGGAACATGCCAATATGATGTGATAGTACTTCCATTACTAGGTTACATTGTATGGAAAAGGTAAAGGGATTTGCAGAGGTAATTAAAATCCCTAATCAGTTAATTTCAAGTTAAATAAAAGAGAAAGTCTCATGAGTGCCTGACCTAATCAGGTGAGCCTTTTAAAAGGTCTGGAAATAAGAGACAGAGAAGTCAGAGATATTCCAAGCAGCAGAGATGTTCTTTGCTGGCCTTTAGAAGACAAACTGCCATCAAATGGAGAGTGCCACATGGCAGGGAATGGTGGGTGGTCCTGGGAGCTGAGGGCTCCAGTCCTAAAATTATAAGGAACTGAATTCTGCCAACACCCAGTGGGTCTAGAAGCAGACCCCAAATGTCAGATGTATTCGCAGGCTGGCTGACACCTTGATTTAGCCTGGTGTGCCCCTGGGCAGAGGACCCAGCTAACCCATGCCAAGACTCCTGACCCATGTGTGGCTTTAAGTGGCTGAGTTTGTGGTATTTGTTACACAGCAATGGAAAACTATTACACCTCCATATTTCTGAATAAAGTGCCTATGTTGCTGTTTATAGAATTACTTATTTTAGGTGTCATATATTGCTGCTTTCTCTGCTGGGTGAAGTGTTTGTTCACTTACAATACTTCGTCTCCTCCCCTATTTCTGCCCAATTAGAGCTTTCACAATGGGCTGACTAGGCTACCTGACTCTATCTTTGCCCCAAGGATGAGTCTTAATTAGACTTTATAGTTCAAGGCCTTCTCAGTTTTATCTTTTGCCAATTGGAGATGAGAAACAGTTCCATTTTCTAACCCTGCAAATCCTGGAATTTATTGCCTCTCCAAACTGTCTCTCAATTCTGCTTGCAAAATGTCCATTTCTTTTATGAGCTTATTTCTTTCTTATTGCTCCTTGTCAAAAGCAGCCATTAGCAAATGTCCAATGCTAGCAACATTCTGTTTTCCCACTTCTTTGCTAAAACCATGAGTTCATTACTTACACTTTCTGCCTTCTAGTCATCACAGGTGATAGTTTTATCAAATGCTTCACCACTGTATAGAGAGCCTTTAACGTCACTTTTCTTGCCAGCTGCCACTCCGTGCTAAAGCTCATGCCTATGTTTAGTGCTTTATTGTGGGGGCGCCTCACTTCCGTTATCTGACTTTGAATTGTTGAGCTTTTCCGTGGTTAATACCAACACCAAAATTTCTGTGGCAACAACCAACACCATAATTTCTGTGGCTTATAGTAATAAAGGCTTATTTCTGCTGAAGTGACTGTGGGCTGGCTGAGGGTATGATCCATGGGTCTTCATTCCAGGATTCAGGCTGAAAGGGCAGCCCTCTCTGAGAGTAAAGTAGCTGGTAGTTTCATGAAATGAAAGCCATTGCCTGGAAAGTCACAGGTCACTTTTCACATTTCACTGGCCAAAGCAAAGCATGTGGCCAAGTTTCTTATCAATGAGTCGGGCATGTGTAATCCTCCCTGAGGGAGGGGCCATGAGTATCTGTCCCAGACACCACAGCGCGCATTAATACACTGGGAGAAGGTGTTTGTAAATCACACAACCAATGAAGCATTAGATTCCAGAGTATTTAAGGGGCACTGCTAAATCAACAAGAAAAAGGCAGAAAACCAATGGAAATACAGGCAAAGGACATGAGTAGGCAATTTGCAGAGGGGAAAGCCAACTGCTTGTACGCATATGGAGAGATGCTCAATTTCATCAGCTAGCAGAGAAATGCAAATTAAATCAAGATATCCATCAAACTGTCAAACATGGGGAACTCCGTGTTTTCTTGGTGAGAGATGAAGGCAAGGGCAGCTATTCTGGGAAGTAATTTGGAAAAAATAAGTAAGATGGCATAGACAGAGTGAGATGATGAATGAGTTTTGGATTTGAAAGATCTAGCTTTCTGGGATTATTATCACATCTTTTCAGTTACACACCACCCTTCTCATTCATTATTTGGGTGGTGTGCAGTGTCCCTTTCCATTGGACCATAAGATCATGAGGGAAGGACCTTGTCTGGTTTGCTCCAATGTACCTAATACTGTGCTTGGCACAGGTGGACACTCAGCATTTGTTTGGTAAATGCATGTTTTAAAAAATACATTTAAAGCAGAGTAACTTGCCTCCTTTAGGGTAGAGTACTTCTTTGGGATCCAATTTTTCATCTGATAAAACCTTTCCTCATTTGGTTGAAATCTGCACATGCACACAGTGACTCACACAAGGGCAGAAAGATATCAAACTGCTCAGGTCCAACCTCTTGATTGTAATTTATTAAAATAGAAATACATTTGGGAAAGCTTGCTATTTGAGGTAGAAGGGAACTTCTAAAAAAATTTCAACAGATTTAGAGGGTAAAAGAGCTTTGGCTACATGCATGAATTGCATAATTTTGAAGTCACGGCTTTCAGTGTTCCCATTGCCAGAATAGTGTACATTTTACCAAACAGGTAGATTTTTATCCCCCCTTCTTAGTTTTCAATGTCCATTATACCACTTACGGCCATTTGTGTCCCTCGTTTAGCTCCCACTTATAAGTGAGAATATGTGGCATTTGTTTTTCATTCCTGAGATACTTTACTTAGGATAATGGTCTCCAGTTCCATCCAAGTTTCTGCAAAGACATTATTTCATTCTTTTTTATGGCTGAGTAGCACTCCATGGTGTATATACACCACATTTTCTTTACCCACTCATCAGTTGATGGGTACTTAGGTTGATTCCGTACCTTTGCAACTGTGAATTGTGCTGTGATAAAGATTCAAGTGCAGGTATTTTTTGATACAATGACATCTTTCCTTTGAATAGACATCCAGGAGTGGGATAGCTGAATTGAATGCTAGGTCTACTTTTAGTTCTTTGAGGAATCTCCATATAGTTTTCTGTAGAGGTTGTGCTGATTTATATTTCCACCAGCAGTGTATAAGCATTCCCTTTTCACTGCATCTGCACCAACATCTATTTTTTAACTTTTTAATAATGGCCATTGTGACATGGTAAGGTATTATCTCACTGTGGTTTTAATTTGCATTTCCCTGATGATTAATGATGTTTAGCATTTTTTCATGTTTGTTGGCCATTTGTCTATTTTCTTTTGAAAAAAGTCTGTTCATGTCTTTTGCTTACTGTTTGATGGGATTATTTGTTTTTTTTCTTGCTCATTTGTTTGAGTTCTTTGTAGATTCTGGATATTAGCCTTTTATCAGATACATAGTTGGCAAATATTTTCTCCCCTTCTGTAGGTTGTCTCTGTACTCTGTTGATTATTTCCTTTGCTATGCAGAAACTTTTTAGTTTAATTAAGACTCATTTATTCATTTTTATTGTTGCTGTGTTTGTCTTTGGGGTCATAGTCATAAATTCTTTGCCTAGGTCAGAAGAGTTTTTCCTACGTTTTATTCTAAAATTTTTAAAGTTTCAGGTCTTACATTTACTCTTTAATCCATCTTGAGTTAATTTTTATATATGATGTGAGTTAGGGATTCTGTTTTATTCTTCTGCTTGTGGCTATCCAGTTTTCTCAGCACCATTTATTGAATAGGGTATCCTCTCCCAGTGTATGTTTTTGCCTGCTTTGTTGAAAATCACTTAGTTGTAGCTACATGGCTTTATTTCTGGGTTCTTTATTCTGTCCCACTGATCTATGTGTCTACTTTTATACCAATACCATGATGTTTTTGTTACTATAGTTTTGTAGCATAAAGTGAAGTCAGATAATGTGATACATCCAGATTTGTTCCTTTTGCTTAAGATTGCTTAGGATTATTATGTCTTTTTGCTGAATTGCTGCCTTTATCATTATATAATGAATGTCTTTGTTTTTTATAACCATTGGTGATTTAAAGTCTATTTTATTTGATAGGAGAATAACTACTCCTATTCACTTTTGGTTTCCATTTGTGTGGAATATTTTTTTTCAATCCCTTTATCTTGAGTCTATGAGAGTCCTTGTGAGTTAGGTGGGTTTCTTGGAGACAGTATATATTTGGGTTGGGTTTTTTAATCCAATCAGCTAGTCTATTAACATATCTTTTAAGTGGAGCATTAAGACCATTTACATTCAATGTTAGTATTGATATGTGACATATTGTTCTGTTCATTATTTTGAATGATATTTTGCTATTTTGTTTTCCCTCTTGTGTTACTCTTTTATAAGAGCTGTGAGCTTTAACTTTTGAATGTTTTTGCAGTGGTGGATATTGATTTCTCAGTTCCATGTATAGAGCACTTTTGAGCATTTCCTGTAGGGCAGGTCTAGTAGTGACAAATTCCCTTAGTATATGCTTGTCTGGGAAAGTCTTTATTTCTCCCTCATTTATGAAACTTAGTTTTATATGATACAGAATTCTTGGCTGGCATTTATTTTGTTTAAGAAGACTAGATGTGGAACCCCAATCCCTTCTGGCTTGTAAGATCTCTGCTGAGAAGTCTGCTGTTAGTCTGATGTGTTTTACTTTATATGTTAGTTGTTGCTTTTTTCTTGCAGCTTGTAGGATTTTCTCCTTCACTTTGACTTTAGCCAGACTTATGACTATGTTTCCTGGTGATATCTTATTTGATATTTATCTTCCAGGTGTTTGATAACCATCTTGTATCTGGTTATCTAAATCTCTGGTGATGCCAGGGAACTTTTCCTCGATTATTCCCTCAAATAGGTTTCCTATGTGTTTTGCTTTTTCTTCTTTTCCCTCAGGGATATTTATGATTGTATCTTGATAGCTCATTTTACATAGTCTTATATTTCTCTGAGTGATTGTTCATTCTTCTTTATCTTTTTTCTACATTTTTGACTGATTGAGTTAATTTGAAAGCCTTGTCTTCAAGCTCTGAAATTCTTTCTTCTGCTTGATCTAGTCTGTTCTTAAAGCTTTATGCTATATTTTGAAATTTCCTAAATGACTCATTTCTTTAAATTTTGTTGTATCTTTTCTTATGTTATTTGGCTCTTTAGAGAATTTTTCCTTCAAGTCCTGAATTATTTTTTTGGTTTCTTTGTGTTGGTTTTCAACTTTCTCATCAATCTCATTCATCTTATTAGGTTGGGGTCCATTTCTGGAGACTTGTTGTAATCCTTTGGGCATGTCAAAATAGCTTGTTTTGTCATATTTCCAGTGTCCTTATGCTGCTTCCTTCTCATCTGAAACCTCTTTTCTTAAAACAGATAAATTTATGGTGCATCTATTCTCTTCTGCTGGAAACTCTCCTGCTTAGTGAAAAGAAAGAGAGGTCCCTGGATGACACACTGTGCCCTACTCTGGAAAATTGACCCAGCAGGACAAGGGCAGATGCACTTAGAGCCTGTGTCACAGCTATTCTCATCCTGTTCCCCTGTGGTTATCACAGTTCAAGTTGATGCTAAGGGATATTCATGCAGACTTGTGGGTTGGTGCTCATGCTGCTGTTGTAAGCTCAGGTGAGGGGCTGGCTGTGTCCCCCTCCATGGAGGTGGTGGCATGGAATTTTGCTCTGCCAGGCCTCCCCATGGTGGTGACAGTGGTGGCTGGGTGAGGTTATTTAGACAGTGGCTGTGGGTGATTGGGCTGTGGGTGTTCACTCTGTTCAGGTCCAGGTACAGTGGGGGCATTTGGCAGGGGGTGGCTGAGTTGAGCAGGGCTGCATGGCAATGGGGCCACTGATGTACACAGTGTATGGTGAGCCAGGCTGCCCTTGTGTGTGTGGGATAGCGCCACTGAAGTATGTGGTATGTGGGGCTGTGGCAGCTTATGGGAGGGTGAGGCCACAGTGGCTGGGCTCTTTGTAGCTTGGGGCTGCAGAGATATGTGGTGGGCTGGGAGCAAGTCAGGGCAGCTGGGGCTTTTTCTTCACCCAGGACTGGTGATGGCAGCTGCTGTGGTGCTACTCAGGTGGTGGTTGCAGTGGTGCTATCCAGATGTTGGTGGTGGATACTGGGGGCTGTGGGCACATGCTCTGCTTGGATCCTCTGGTGGTGAGGGGATGTGTCCTTTTGGTGCAATGTTGCTGCACAGTCTCCAAACAGCTCCCTCATCAGTTTGGAGCCCTGTTGTGGTGGGAGGCCCCCTTGCAGCTCGGGTTGCAGTATCTGCAGGTGGGGTGAGGAGCCCCAGGGTTCTCTCCTCTGAACCTTCCCCATGTGTTGGCGCCATAGCCAGGTACCTTCTGATCCTACCAAGTGGTTCACCCAGCTTCCATCTCCTTCACTTTGGGTGTCTCTAGCTGCTTCTCTGATGATTCA
>CAUYRT010052249.1:0-13693 GCA_963574885.1 Lepilemur ruficaudatus | reverse complement strand
AGGATTGGTTATAAATCACTGAATGTGAATGAAACAATGGTTTTCAAATATTCATTCACCCACTGTATACTTTATGAGCATTAATACTGTGGTACAAAATATCCTATGTAGTAAAGCAATAGTAGCGAATAAAAGAGATGCACCCAGTCCTGGATTTCACAGAGCTTCAATTTCCCATATCATTCAATATATTTGGCTAAGCAAGTAACATCTAACATAAATAATAAATAAAAATAATATAAATGCAATTGTTGATAGCATAATACTAAGTTTTTATAAGCAAGTATAAAACTATAATTAATTATGGTGAATAATCTTCAAGGATTTGTGTATCCACTCTTCTTGCTATGGTCATCTACCATATAGCTATGGTAAAAGGTGGAATGATATCATGTTAAAGAGTTTGAGGTAGTTAATTTTAACACTGCGTATTTATGTGACTTTAAGCAACTACATACTCTCTAAACTCAAACAGTTAAAAAAATTTATTTTATTATTACCTAAAATGTAAAACTGTGGAATCGATTGAATGATTGCCAAAGCAATCAAGAGGGATTAGGGATGGGAATGGGGAACTGAATTACAATTCTATACTCTTTTGAGAATCTTTGCCATAGGAGTGTGTGTATTAAAGACCTAATGAGAGACCGAATATACGAGTAACCAAGACTGTGTTTAACAATAAAACTGTGACTCAAAACCATGGCAGCAACTTGTCCAGAATCCAAATCACTTCTCTGAAGCAATAGGCCCACAAAGGTTAAGACTAAGTCAATAACTTCCTCCCCACCTCCTACCGCCTACTTCTTTACCCACTTCCAACTCAAGACCAACCAGAGAAAGTCAAACATAATTCCCAAATCAGTCACAAAAGATATTTTGCTTTGAGTTAGCCCTCCTCCAACTTCCCCGTGACAACACCCTTCTTTCAGAGCATAACTGAAACCTTTCTTTTTTTTCACTAGCTTTCCCACTCACCTTCCTGCCTTTGAATCTCTTCCAAACACAAGCGATGAAAGCTGACTCTTTCTAAATAAATAGAAAGAGTTTGTTCTCATTTTGGTGGTATTTGTTAATTTCAACATTAAGGTATTATGGGATAAGAAAAAAAGACAAAAACTATAAAATGTCAGAAACATAATCAAACATGGTAGTGATATTTTCAACTTGTTTTAAAATAATTTGATGTCCATGGTTTGAAAAATTCATAATAAACATTATTACCTAATTTGACTCTTATATTAATTAGTTATACACAGGACAACCAGGAATAGATGCATGATTGATACATGGATAGGTAGGTAGGTAGATAGATCAATAGACAGACAAACAGATATATTTTACTCAGAAGTACAGCCCCACCAACATTTTTCAGTCAAAGGGGCAAGTGATGGCTAAAACCTTTCTTGTGCCCTGGTGTGGAGCCTTCTAATTCAACCACCCAAAGGGATGACTTTATCCAGTTCTGACAAAAACAAGCAGTGCCTCTGCACCTTACCAATTGCATTATTACCTGAGGAAAAAAATAAATCTTAATTAGAAAGTTATGTTCTAGAGAAAATTAATAAAAAATTTAAATGTGAAAAATTTGTTATAATACACTGCTTCATGTGTGCAAGGTGCATTAGGAGGAGGGAGGATGCTAGTGTCATGTCCAATATCAAATGCCTGCACGCTTGAGATCATATTAGTTGGAAAACTGTAATATTACCTGGGTCTTCATCTACATAAAATAGCAATGACCATTTGGGAAACACAGTAAAAGCTGATGCTCCATATTGTTTTCCCTATGCTAAAGTCCTCCCCTGGGGGCTAATAGATTTGCTAAACCACATGTTGTTTATCCAATTTTTTTTTCCAAAGCATTAATGAGACTCCTATGGGTAATGATGCTTTGCCAAAATGTTGGTTCTCACTTCAATATCACCTTTCTTCTTGGCAATACATTTATTTGTTTAATATGTGCTTTAAAAAATTGAGAATGTAATTCAGTATACCAGAAAACTCTTAAATGGTCTTGTTGAATTTCATTGCTTTATGTATATGTTTTGTAAAAATCTATTTCAGTGACACCATACTGGGGGTGGTATAGGTGGGGAAGAACAATGCACAATACTAAACTTTCACCCAGTAAATTCATGTGGATGAAATAAATAATGTGACATCTTTGCAAAGATGCCAAATTTTTAAAAAAATGTAAAAAGCAAAAGTCATAAGTTAAATTGCTTGTACACTTGGAATACAAATAATGTTTACTGTAGGTATGAATGATCAACCATCACTTTACTGATAAGAAAAGTGAGGTTAATAAAGTTTAAATTTCCTTTTCCATAATGCATTTCCCAATAATGTATTAGCAATTCCAAAATGCTAAAATTTTGAAAACCAAAATGTTGTTGTTGCTGTTAGTGTTGTTGTGGAAGGTTTTGTACAAGTTCGTTTTGCAGCCAAACTAGCCCTGCATGGACCTGAGGCCTCTATTAATAATTATTTAGCTCACATAGCTTGTCAGCAATATGAGAATATTTTATTACAGAATATTGTCCCGTTTTTAATGAACTTATGATATATATGCCACTTATTAATATGTTAAAATCCAAGAATGATCTGCATGTTGAAACATTTGTGATCCCAAAGGTTTGGAGAATGAATTGTTCAGGAATTGTTAAAATGTATTAATGATGTAACTGGATGAAGAAATTAATTAAAAAGAAATAATGTCCAGAGATTTCCTCAGACCACAGGAAAGTCATTTTATAAGGCTACCTTTCCACAAAGAGACACCAGTAGGAAAGAGTCCTGCTTAAATGTTATATAATTGACTGTGTTGTAAACTCCTTTAGTAATTCCAAATTCTCTTCATCCGGAAGCTAAATGTAGTGGAAAGAATTTGGGGGAAAAAAAGAAATAATGTCATGAGAGTGAAAGTATATCTTCATGCCATTTTATCTACATAAAAAAATCAAAGCCCCAAAACCAACATTTGTACAGCAACTTTGCAAATGTTTTTTGTTGTTTTGTTGTTTTTTTTATACATATATAATGGCATGAGCACTTGTTTTCAATTTCATGCTAATCTTCCTTTCCTTCTAATTTCTCCATGACTATAGACAGATATATTTTCCAAACTCATTTCTACTACAGTTAACTTCCTGACATAAAGTTTCAGTTATGCAATATAAATACATTCTAGAGATCTGCTGTATAACATTGTGCTTATACTTAATACTGTACTATACACATAAAAATCTGTTAAGAGGGTAGATTTCATGTTATCTCTTTCTTTTCACCTCAATAAAAAAAAATAAAACATAAACAGCAACATTCGGACAATAGGATTGCTATTTGATATACAAAGCGAGTCACATAACAAAACATACGTCTTTTGTTTTTCAGCTTTATCGAGGTACAGTTGACAATTTAAAATTGTATATAATTAAAGTGTACAACTTGATGATTTGATATATTTGTATATTGTGAAATAGTCACCATAAAAGCTAATTAGCAAATTCATCACCTCACATAGTTATCATTTTGTTTTCTTTTCGAAATTGAAACTTTGTATTATCTGACCAGATTCTCTCCACATCCTCATCTTCCCAGCCACTGGCAACCGCCATTTTTCTCTCTGTTTCTGTGAGTTTGACTACTTTAATTTCCATATGGAAATGAGATCATGCAGTATTTGTCTTTCTGCATCTGGTTTATCTGACTTAGCATAATATCCTCTAGGTTAATTCATGGTGTTGCAAATGGCAGGATTTCCCTTTGTTTCAAGGCTGAATGACATTCTATTGTGTGTATGTATGTATCCATTTTCTTTATCCATTCATCTGTTGATGAACATTTAGGTTGCTTCCATATCTTGGCTATTGTGAATAATGTTTCAATGAACATAGAGGTGCAGATATCTTGGAGATCCTGATTTCATTTCTCTTGGATATATAAACATAAATAGGATTGCTGGATTATAAGGTTGTTCTATTTTAAATTTTTTGAGGTACTTCCATACCATTTTCATTAATGGCTATTCCAATTTACATTCCCAGCAAGAGTGTACAAGGGTTTCTTTTACCCCACACTCTCATCAACACTTGTCATCTTTCATTTTTCTGATAATAACTCTTCTATCTCCTAATTTCATGAATTTATTCAGAAATAAGCAAAGAGGATTATTACCCAGGATGCACATCTGTAGATGCACCCCAAAACAGGGAAAGGTACCAGAAGATTTTATTGGCCAAAAAAAGAAGTTCATACAAGCTGCTTGGAAACAGAATTTATTGGTTCCAGAGACTCAAAGCTACTGTTGGCATTAGTTCATTGGTGGGGATGCATTACGGGGCAAGAGTTCTTAAGAAATCATCTTACCTGAATTGCTGCAGTCCTAAAGAATGTATATTGATAAACCTAGCCATAGAAATATAGACATACTTGCAAAATTAGGTCATGAAAAGCATGAGATATTAATGATGTGAAGGAATTTCTTGTGGGGTTATTTTAGAAAGTCCTTGAGACAGTCTTATCTCAGATACATAAGCAAGCATGAGCCTCCTCCTTCGTGCTTTCTCTTGCAATGTTTGGGTCTGACAAAAGTGATTTCATAGTGGTACCTGCAGTTTTTATAGGTTCTAACTCTTCCACAACCCAGAGGACACTTTCCCAAGCTCCTGTAGTATTGCAAAAAGACTCCAAAGCATATAGCAAAAAGGCAGAACATATGCCCCACGACTGTAGGTGGAACCAAAAGGGACAGGAAAATGTAAAATTTGGGCTCCAGAACTGTAAACTACAAGGGAAATACTGAATGTCACACACTATTCTAGGGCCTTGGAATTAATTGGATAACTGTATGCTAGTGGATAAAAGTGCAGAGATATAAAGTACATTCACTAATCCAAGTGAATTGATAATCAAGTGTATGATTAAGTGAAGATGAGCCCTCTATTTGTAGAAATAAGTAGCAATGTGAGATAGTTTAGTCTTAGTATAAAATGAGTGACTTAAATAAGTGTTGTAAAAGTTAATTTGTTTAAAGATTCATCCCCTAATCAACTAAAACATTTAAAACTTTGTATTGTAAAGGTTAAGTACATGGTATGTACTCAGTAGATAAATGTATGTATGTTCCAAATGAAAGAGGGAAGGACAGAGAAAAACAAGGAAACAAAGAGCCAATAAAATTTAGAGCTTTGCAAGACATATGTGATTGGAAATTTATTTGTACAATAATGTTTATGGCTGTCTATTAGACTAGCTTATTCTGGTCTAATATAACATTTTAGAAAAGGCAAATGTTGAAAATGTTAATGAAAGAAAGAGAAAATATTTTAATTACCCTCAAAATGCAAATAAAAATTACCTTAATTCTTTCATTACATTTGAAAAGAAAATTTTAATGAATTAAATTATATAAATTTTATATTTATAATATAATAAATTAATTTTATAACTAGATTTGTATTTGATTACTTATTTAATTTGAAATTTAATCATAAAGATGGTTCAGTGCTATTATGGAGGAAGCTATTGCATATTTTCTTTTTCTATAATTTTTTCTCTTACTATTTAAAATGCTACAGTGTGCATTCTTTGGGTTTTCTCTGTGATTGTGCTCCTGACAATTAGCAAATCTCACAGTAAAGGTTAACAGTGTACATTTCTACAGACCAAATTTGAGTGACCACTCTTGAAATAGTTTATTTGTCAGATTACTCAGAGAATTTTTAGCTCATAGACAACTAGATTTGTAAAATTAAAGTCTATGTCAAGTGCTTTACCATTTGCAAAGAATAACTATTTTTTAAATATCTGTAAAGATCAAGAGCTATAAAAGTAAAAGCTTACAAAACTCAAGCAAATAATATAAATATGTGATTTGGGGCCAGGTGCAAAAAAATAGCATATGATTGCTTAGTTAATTGATAAATGCATGCCTTTATAAGGATATCTATTTAAATCACATTTAAAAAATATTATGATGGTCAAAAAAGTAAGAAAAACAAACAAAAATAACTTTGTGAACTTGCGCATCATTATCCACAATTATGCTGTGCACAAAACAATCACAAAGCCACAATGACGTAGTTCAGTAAACATTATTTGTTTTAAAGTTTTTGATTTTTTAATCATTATGGGTATATAAAAGTTGTATATATTTATAGGGTTCATGTGATGTCTTGATATAGGTATACAATGTGAGTTAATCAAATGAGAGTACTTGGGGTACCCATTACGTCAGGCATCTCTCATTTATTTTGTTAGGAATATTCCACTTCCACCTTTCAGTTATTTTAAAGTATACCCCAGCTTATTATTGATTGTAGCCAATTTGTTATGCTATCAAATGTTGTTCATTCTATCTAAAATCTAACCATATTTTTGCACACGTTTGACCACTTTATCTCCCTATCCCTGCTACCCTTCCCAGCCTCTGGTAACTGTTGTTCTATTCTCTGTCTCCATGAGATCAGTTTTTCCTAATATTTAGCTCTCAAATATGAATGAGAACATCTGAGGTTTGTCTTTCTGTGCTTAGCTTATTTCACTTAAGATGATGTTCTCCAGTTCCATTTATGTTGTTGCAAATGGCAGGACTTCAATATTTTATGGCTATATAACATTCCATTGTATATATATACACCAAAATTTCTTTATCGATTCATCTATTGATGGACATTTAGGTTTATTCCAAATCTTGGCTATTGTGAACAGTGCCACAATAAACATAGGAGTGCAGATATCTTTTTGATATATTGAACTCCCTTCTTTTGGACATATACTTGGCAGTTGGATTGCTAGGTCAATGCGATGGTTCTATATTTAGTTTTTTGAGGAACCTCCATCCTGTTCTTAATAGTGGTTGCAGTAATGTACATTCCCACCAAGTGCATGAGGGTTCCCCTTTCTCCACATCCTCCCCAGCATTCATTATTTCCTATCTTTTTGATAAAAGCCATTTTAATAGGGGTGAGATGATATCTATCTCATTGTAGTTTTGATTTGTATTTCTCTGATGACTTTTCATATATTGTTGGCCATTTTTATGTTTTCTTTTCAGAAATGTCTGTTCAGATCTTTTGCTTGTTTTTTTAAATCAGATTATTCATTTTTTTCCTATTGAGCTGTTGGAGCTCCTTATATATTCTAGTCATCAGTCCCTTGTCATATGGAGAGTTTGAAAATATTTTTTCCCATTCTATGAATTGTTTCTTCACTTTGTTGATTGTTTCCTTTGCTGTGCAGAAGCTTTTTAATCTTGATGTGATCCTGTTTGTCCAATTTTGCTGTAGTTGCCTGCACTTTGGGGGTAAATACTCAAGAAGTCCTTGCCCAGACCAATGTCCTGAAGAATTTCCCCAATATTTTATTTTAGTAGTTTGATAGTTTCAGGTCTTAGTTAAGTCTTTAATCCATTTTTATTTGATTTTTGTATATGCCAAGACATAAAGATCTAGTTTCATTCTTCTACTACGGACATCCAGTTTTCTCAGCACCATTTATTTTAGAGACTGTCCTTTCCTCACTATATGCTCTTAGAAACTGTCAAAGATAACATCACTGTAAATGTGTGAATTTATTTCTGGGTTCTGGTCAGTGTGTTTTTTTATGCCAGTACCATGCTGTTTTGCTTACTACAGATCAACAGTATAATTTGAAATCAGATAATGTGATTCCTCCAGTTTTGTTCTTTTTGCTCAGGATAAATTTGGCTATTCTGGGTCTTTTGTGTTTCCATATAAATCATAGAATTTTTTTTCTATGTCTATGAAGGATGTCATTGTTATTTTGAGGGGGATTGCATTGACTCTGTAGATTGCTTTGGGTAGTATGGACATTTTAACAATATTGATTCTTCCAATCCATGAGCATGGAATATCTTTCCACTTTTTGGTGTCTTCTTCAATTTCTTTCATCAGTGTTTTATAGTTTTCATTATAAAGATCTTTCACTTCATTGGTTAAGTTTATTCCTAGGTATTTTATTTTATTTTTAGCTATTGCAAATGGAATTACTTTTTTGGTTTCTTTTTAAGATTTTTCAGTAAACATTATTTAACTCACACATCTGGGGATTTCATGATTTCACTTGGGCTATCTCATGTGTCTTTGGTCAGCTGATATCTATGGATTATCTGGCTTTAATATGACTAAGATAGCCTCGCCTTGCCTGGGAAGACAGGAGCAATGCAGTTGAATACAATCTCTAAATTACTTATAGTACTTAATAAAATGTAAATGCTATGTCAATAATTGTTGCAATGTATTTTCTTATTTATATTACTTTTTATTATTGTACTGTTATTTTTTAATTGTTTTTTTCCCTAATATATTCCTACTGCAGCTGGTTGAATCCCCAAATCCAGAACCCAAGGATATAGAGGGCCAACGGTTCTAACATCCTGTTGGTTTAAGCTAATCGCATGACTGAACTTAGAATCCAGGACTGGGGAAATACACTCAGCCTCTTCAGTGAGAGAAACTGCAAAGTCATACAGCAAAAAAAATGTAGATGTAAGGAAGAGAGGTGGAGAGTGTTGGCCATTGTTGCTTATAGTCTCCTATACATTGCATGCTATCTCCAACCAAAGAGCATCCATCCATCCATCCTTGAGATCTACTATAAATGATAATTGTATATACTAAATAATCATTTTCATCCTTTATTAGTGATCTGTAATCACTTCAAAAGCTATTAACACCACATGAGCTGCTGCTGTTCAAATTTTCAAGATCATGAAGGCATGACTTATAACACAATCTGGTCCCTTTATTTATGAACCATATATGATGATTCTTATAACCATATTCTTTTTTATCTTTGGCCCTGGAATATACAGTGTATATGATACATTTTAGATCTTTAAAAGTAAGTCTGTTTTTATCTTAGGGCTGAGAGAAAATAAGAAAATTAGCCAAAGTTATTGAATTTTTCATAGTCACGAAGTTCCTAGCTCTGCTGCTAAAAACAAATGAACAATCAAACAAAAACAAACTGTGAAATTAATGTGGCATATTATCTCATATAGTCATAATTTTTAGGGCAGCCAGAATGGATTTCTATGTGAGATTTGTCTCGCTGCTCTACTGACTGGAAACAAGAATTGTCTTCATTCCTGTGTCCTCCTTAACACGCAGCACTATTTATCAGATTTTTGGAAAGTATTTGCTGAACTGAATTAGATGAAATTGTGATAATGTAAGACAATTAGGAATTCTCTGCTGCTTTATATATTTTTTAAAGAATTAGCTGAAGGAGGAAGACAGCATGCCTAACCCCTTCCTTTTAATTTGCCATGGTTCAATTTTTCCAAGATTTTATCAAATGATGGGAAAAGATAAGAAAAGAAAATGAGATTAAAGGGTAAAAGTTAAGATGATAAGAAATTATTTTGGAATTCCAACATAAAAGAGAATTGACTAGAATTTGGTTAAAGGATTCAAATGCATGTTCCTATGTATGCTCTAGTGCTCTTCTGTATTGCACTTGTCTTTATTTACTTATTTTAATAAGGTTTTTAACTTCCCTCTGAGAGTTCTATATAAATCTGGCAGTGGATGATTCCACTTTCAGGCTAGTTGAGTCTTCTCACAAGGTACCTTGAACCCCAAAGAAGAATTTAATTCTTTTTATCTGGAATGACCATTAAGAATAAATTATTCTCAAAACTTAATATTCTGATAACTGTAACTTTGTCATCTCTACCAAACCTATAAGAGAAGTTTGAAATATTTAAATGTGATAAATTTACAATTTAACTAATGTATCATTTATTATTTGAAAGGCATTCAGTTCTTAAAATTCCTCAAGATCATCATTTTAAAAGTTCTGTATTAATAAGGTATAATAAACTAAGCAGGGCAGGCATGATAGCTCACGTCTGTAAACCTAACACTTTGGGAGGCGGGAATATCGCTTGAGGCCAAGAGTTCGAGACTAGCCCAAGCAACACAGTGAGACCCTGTTTCTACAAAAAATAGAAGAATTATCCAGGCATGGGGGTGCATCCTGTATTCCCATCTACTCAGGAGGCTGAGGTAAAAAGATTGCTTGAATCCAGGGTTTGAGGCTGCAGTGAACTATGATGAGGTCATTGCACTCTAGCCTGGGTGACAGAGCAAGACTTTGTCTCAAAAAAAAAAAAAATACCCTAAGCAGAATCTATATCACTATTATCATATATATTGTTCTATATCTGTCAAGATGGAGATCTATTATCCTGTTTTTAATGAGTATGTTATCACAAGCATAGGGAATTTATACATTAGGATATAAAATATGACTTAAATCCACAAAGGGAAGAAAATGACATGAATGCTTTTTGCACTTTGAGTTGCATGCTTAAGAATAATATTCATAATTCAGTATATAAAAGTATTGAGTAGATTTAAAATTTATAGTTAAATTCTGAGAAGTTTTTTATGGCATATAGAGTTCCAGGTCTAGCAAATCTAATTACCATCTCTGCAGAAGAAAGAAATTCTTTGCAAATAAATAATTCATACTGGTGAAATGAGTGTAAAGAAAGTGGCCTAATATTTTCCACTCCCCACCCCCTTGAGATACTTGCCCTGTTACTATTGCTAATACTGCTCAACCATTGTGCACTTACCCTTCAGAACGTTCACCCATTACTCAGAGCTTTTATATAACAGGTGAATGCAGTTATCAATTTATTGAATTATATATTTACTTTTCTTGTTACATTTATAATATTGTAAGTCATAGAGAAAATAGCTTAAAAATATTATGAAGGCATGGTAGAGTTTAAACAAATCACTAAATAATCCACAAGTGTGGATCACTCAATAATATCCCCGATAATTATCATCGGGGCATCACCCGATAATATGCACAGGTTGAGTTCCTGACCTCCTGATGGAATTTTTCCAGCACAAGCACTGGGGAGTCCTCAGCCATTCTCTTTCCAAACTACGTGACTAAACTTAAAGATCTTTTCAAGGACCTGTCTGCTTACTTGACCTGATTGCATTTACACCCTCCAGACCGTTTTGCTTTTGTGATGGCTATAAGTAACACTGAAATATTGAGAATGGTAAGGTTCTTCAAAGGAAAGGTATCTCAGTGGCATCCGTTCAAATGCATTGTTTCACTGGGGATGTATTTTGAGAAAGGGCAGATGGTAGCATTTCCCAGAACATCTGTTACCCATCATTCTTCCACAGAGCAACCCAGATGCTGTTGACAACTTCTATGTAAATCATGCTGACAATTTGTTTAATGTCTTTCCTGCTGAGACTGAGGTTGTCCTGGTCATACCACTTACCAGATATAGGAGATACTGCGTCCCACAAGAACAGTTCCAACTGTGATTTGGCCCGGGAACAATAGCAGCCATTAAATCAAAGGAACAATTTATCTACCTTGAAGTTATCTCCACATTACCTCAAGGATTTCCCACCTCACCATTCCTAGTCTTATCTAAAGGTGTACATTAGATATTAAATGCTTTACAGAATAGGAAAATGTTAAATTGCTTCCTGATACTTGTCTTTAGCTTCTTTTATTATTATTTGTCAGAGGTAATCATTTCTTTGACCTTGCATTTTAAAATTACTTTCATCTCAGGGAAATGACATATAAGAGAGAAATTATGCATGCATTGCTGTATAAATGTCAGATTTTTTAGTTTGCAAATGCCTGCTATAAAATATTCACAGTACTGAAAGTTGATTTACAACCCATTTCAGCCTGTAATCTATTGTATTCTAATTTTGTACCTTGTATCAGAGTGCATTTTTCACAATGTTGAAAAGAAAACAAAAAGAAAAAAATAATCTCTTTTTTAATTAACCTACCTATGCAAATGATAAACCATTGACATTTATTATATGATTATAGTTTCTCTAAATAAACTTAATTAGACCATAACACAGGTTATAGAGATGAAAAATGTATAATTAAATTTTAAAATACCTAAACTTGTGAAGGCCTTATACATAAGCTGACTTTGCTGTTAAAAATGCTGAAAATAAAAACATAAAACATTTTATTAAGTAATTTTAAATACAGATTTTGCACATCAAATATCCATTTAATTTGCAGAGTAAATAAATTTTACTTTAGGATGTTGGTTAATCTACATTTGATAGTAACTGATTTCATCTTGGACATTACACAATTACAGGTTAACTTAGACTACCGATAAAAATATATAGGGCTATAAAATATGATAGTCAATTCTTTTGAGTCCTAGGTAGATTCTTGTTATCAGACCTTTGTTGGAGGTGTAGAGAGCAATATTTTCTCCCATTCTGTAGGCTGTCTATTTGCTCTAGTGATAGTTTCTTTGGCTGTGCAGAAGCTTCTTAATTTGATCAGATCCCATTTATTTATTTTTGTTGCTGCATTAATTGCTTTGGGGGTCTTTTTCAGGAATTCTTTGCCTAGGCCGATGTCTGAAAGGGTCTTCCCCACATCCTCTTCTAGGATTCTTAAGGTTTCATGCCTTAGGTTTAGGTCTGTTAACCATCTTGAGTGAATTTTTGTGAGAGGTGAGAGGTAGGGATCCAGTTTCATTTTTCTGCATGTAACTATCCAGTTTTCCCAGCACCATTTATTGAAAAGATATTCTTTTCCCCAATGTATATTTTTGACTGGTTTATCAAAGATTAGGTTACCATATACAGATGGATTCATCTCTGGATTCTAAGTCCTGTTCCAAAGATCAATGCTTCTGTTCTTGTGCCAATAAAAGGATGATTTGATTATAATTGCTTTATAGTACAGCTTGAAGTCTGGAACTGACTTCCAAACTGATGGCTCCCAGTTTGTTCTTTTTGCTTAACATTGCTTTGGCAAGAAAAAATCAAACAACCCCATTTATAAATGGGCAAAGGAGATGAACAGAAACTTTTTTAAAGAAGACAGAATAATGGGCCAGCAAACATACAAAAAAAAAGTTCAACATCTCTAATCATTAGAGAAATGCAAATCAAAACCACAATGAGATACCACTTAACCCCAGTGAGACTGGCCTCTATCAAAAAATCCCAAAACAAATGCTGGTGAGGATGTGGCAAGACAGGAACACTCTTACACTGCTGGTGGTACTGCAAATTAGTACAACCTCTGTGGAAAAGAATTTGGAGATTCCTCAAAGAGCTAAAAATAGAATTACCATTCAACCCACCAATAGCATTATTGGGCATCTACCCAAAAGAACATAAGACATTCTATGATAAAGACATCTACACCCGACTGTTTATGGCAGCACAATTTATTATTGCTAGGTCGTGGAAACAGCCCAAGTGCCTGTCAATACATGAGTGGATTATTAAAATTTGGTATATGTTTGCAATGAAATATTACTCAATTTTAAGAAATGACAGTGAGCTAGCACTGCTTATATCATCCTGGATTAAGCTTAAACCCATTATTCAAAGTGAGGTGACACAAGACCTGAAGAATGGGCCCCACTTGTACTCACCATCAAATTGGTACTGACTGATTAACACTATGATGCTCAAATGGTGGGAATGTTCACTAGGGATTTGGGGGGTGGGGAGTAAACCCACATCTGAGCGATGTGGTGGGCACTGTGGAGGGGTGGGACATGCTTGAAAAGTAGTAGAGGAGTGGAATTAGGGGTCTCAATGGGGGAAGGAATTCCTCTAAAACTGATTTATGTGATTAACTGTACATCTTGGTAAATTCACTAAAAATCATTTAA
>CAUYRT010052245.1:0-24749 GCA_963574885.1 Lepilemur ruficaudatus | reverse complement strand
TATCTTAGACAACGCAGGAAACAACTACTATAATCTAGGAATGGTTTTGTTGTCCTTAAAACGGGTAAGATGAAACAGGGCACGTTACCAACACCTTTTTAAAGTTGCATCGGTGAAGTGCTTTTCCTCGTCTCCTGCCTTAGAGCCGTGGAGACAGAATGGTGAGTTGGAATGGGCGGTGCACCTTAGATTTTTGTTCGTCTGTAACTAGAGATATTTACCTTTTTGGAGGTCAGATTCCATGGTTGTGAAATTCAAAAAAGAGGGAGTAGAGTTGTCTGCCAGATCTGGCATCCCTTGGCAATCCAATCTGTGGTTTGCCAGCTCTGAGTCCACTAAAGTCAAGGCCGTGTGTGAGGAGAGGGCTCACCGGGCCTTCTGCTGGGAAGCTCTTTCTTAAAGCTCGAAGTGGCTTGTGAATTTCAGGATAAAGTAACTGTGCGGTATTGCATAGATCCCTGATCTTAGAACTGAGTACCAATTAATTACTAATTCATTTCTTCATATTTTCACTATACGCAAGGCATACTTAGTGACTTTGTACAAGGCATTATCTTCTCAGACTAGGCTGTGTCATCTTTAAAATTAAAGAAAAATTCCAGTATTATATCTTCAAAGGAAAGTCCTTGGGGATTATTAAACAATACATAAAATTGTCACAGTGATATTGCTAATTGTAAAATATCTCCAGATTTGAAGTGGTTTTATGAATTTATTGTTTTCATACTGCCACAAAAGGCTCACTTTATTATCTGCTGGATCATCAGGAAGCAATTTGCATAGATTTCTACTATTAAGAAGTATGAACATTTCTCACCAAAAACTATGCTTTTCTCCCTTCTTCTTATTTTTAATTTTTCTTTTGTGTGTTGGTTGCAGAAACTTTTTATCAATTTAGACCACAACCTCGCAGTCTGGTAAGTTATACTGATTAACTTGGAAATTGGAAAAGCGAAACTTTCAATATGTTTATATTATAAATTTTAACAGCAAATTTTACCAAATAAAAGGTACAACAGAATGATCCTTTGAAAAGGAAAGACAAAAACAAAAAAAACCAACACCCTCTCATGGTATTATTATACTAAGGTCAAGAAATAGAATCTTATCAGCCATATAAAACCATTTGGCATTACAGACAAGGTAAAAATATCCCATTGTTCAAAAAGTCCATTAATAGGCATAAGACGTATTATACATGAACATCTAATATCCATTAAAGGATGTTTAAAGTAGAATTGTTCAACCTAGCAAAGCAAGAGGATTAAAAACAATAAACCTAAATATACACTTAAAGGTGGATCAAATAATGATTTTAATATAGTCACATAGTGGAATATTACATAGAGGTGAAGAAAATGAACTATAGTACTAAACATCTGAATAGATAAAGGTCACAAAATTTAAAAAGTAGATCATGTAATAATGCACATAGTTTTGTTTGTTTATGTAAATTGCCTACTGCCAACACTAAAACAATTATATATATATAGCTATATCTATATATAGTTATACACATATCTGCAAACACATATAATGAATATTTGCATATGTAATGAAATTGTTGAGAAAGACAGGGAATGAGTAAATACATAATTCAATTTTATGATTTCTCGTGGTGTAAAATCACAGGGGAGATTTGGCCTGGGTATAAGAAGTGGGGGTACGGTGACTAAATTATAAAAATAACCTCAGTCATTTGCATGGCTTGAAAAAATTATATTGGGTATGTAAAAAGATATGATAATATTTCATGTTCAAGTGGATTGTGGGTACTTCCATGTTTATTTTTAAGCCTCAATATAGAATATATTTATTTCATTTTGATGTATAATATGGCATTATGTATACAGAGCAAAAACTATTTTATTCAAAAAGTTCATTATCTAATACATTCTATGTGTTTTCTTTGTGTCTAACAGCCAGATTGCAAACTGTATGCAAGTATAAAGCATCGTTGCACCAGAGAAATGAATCCAATCTGTACAGATAAGGGCATCACTTTCATCAATAGATGTGAATTCTGCAGCGCAAAGTTGTAAGCACACAAGATTAAATATCTAATCTTCTAAAGAAATGAAGGAACCACCACAAAATGATAGAAAAACCAGTGTTTCTGATGACCCAGGCACAATCTATGCAGAAAATAACCGTATGAGCTCTAGAAAAGTCACAGGAACACATTTGTACCTTTTTCTGAAGTTCTCATTTTTAAAAGTAGTTCTGTATTTGACCTCTCTATAACTCTGCTAGATATTCTACAAATATATAATTCCATCAATTTGACTTAATTTAATTGTTATCCATTACTAATGGCAGACTAGTGACCAAAATAATGTAATCCAAATCCTAGATGCTGAATGATAATCTCCATGAGGTAGTTCCAACTACAGGAGTGTAATTGAGCAAGAAATCTGACTAACTACAGAACTCTGAAATCCATCACAATCAGCCCATTAATGCTAGAGAGAAACCCCTTTTATGATCCATTTTGTTTCCTGAACTCCTTGACCACCTCGAACCCTTCGTTAGAGTACAGGGCAGTGTAGGACACTTGAACCCAGTCTCCCATCCTGTCACCTTCGTTCTGAAGGGGTTTACAGTGTAAAGGTTCAGCTAGCCTTCCCACTTCCTTCCATGTTTGCTCTCACAGGGATTTCCTCTCATTAAATCTTTGCACAGTTAATCCCAAAGTTGGTTTTTGCTTCTGGAGAGGAACCACTAAAACAATTTCTAATCCACTCCTGTCTCAGGTCTAGGCAGGTTCCAAGACTGAGTTGGGACTAGACATATAGAAAAATTCAAGTAGCCGCAGATGGCGAGAGAGCTTGTGTAGGGTTGGCAAACAGGTGAGGCCCAGCCGCTTGGAGAAACGGAGCACAGAGTCTCCAAAATCGTCCTATGTTCAAATCTTCCTCATTGAGAAGTATTTTATTCCATACTTGGTAAATTAAAAATGTTCTGTTAATAATTTTTTCTTCCTTCTCTATTTTTCTTTATTTACAGAGATAATGAAGCAGTTGAATTTCAGCATTATGGTAGATGCTGACTTTTTACCTTACCTTTTACAAATTCTTATGGCTTTCATTGTAATCCTATTTTATGGTGGAGTCTACAACCAACTAGTGTCTTCTCAATCAGGGCTTCAAATTCCTAGATGACCAGCTAAATCCTTCTATGGCACATGACATGGAACATAAGATGCCGAAGATTCTTTCTGATGATAACTTATGATTAAATAATTTTTATTCTCCATGTTCAATCACTCAATGACATTTTGAAAAGCCATTATCTTGATTGTGCATTTGATGCAATTTACAATTATAAATATTTCACTCAATGAAATGTTAAATGATGTTATCTTTATTAAAATGTCTTTTCTTTCTTTGACTTGGTGGTGGATTAATATACATGAATAGTTTTGGTAACTATAATTAAGGAAATATTTTCAAAGATGACAAATAATACACTACTTGGGTGTTATCAATACCTGAGCTCCTCTTTTTCCTAAAGAATCAGAACCTCTAGGAGAGGTATCTGGGAACTTAAATTCTAACAAGTGCCCCATATAAATCTTAGGCTCTTAAGACTATGAATATTAGATAATATGGACTTAAATTCTAAGATGTAGGACATATCTATAATTAGATGCCTTTGCAGAGTCTGTTCAAAGATACTGTAAGATTTCTGAGATTTGGGAGAAACAGATTATATGTTTTTCTCTCTGATAAATCAGGCAAGAGAGGGTTGTGAACCCAGTTTGCCAGGCAACTCTGCTTGTCTTCACTGACCTAGGATATTCATCTGTGGCCCAAGTCTGATGTGTCTCCCTTCCTTTCCATCTCTCAACCAACAAGGAACAGGCTTTATTTGAGCAGCCAATGTTCATTCAAACCTTAATTTTAATGACAGAAATGTAGACTGACTACTAGAAGATAACTACCAATCTGCCCCATATACCACATCAGTCTTAGTTTAATTTTCAGTAAAAATTTTCACATCTAAAAGAGTGATCTGTATGTGAACTACTTATTCATTTACATCTCTACTATTAATTCCTTTTTTTTTTATTTTAGGAAAATATGAGCGTACAAACATTTTGGTTACATTTTATATCTTTGCCTCTTCCAAGCAAGGGCCAGAGGCATGCCCCTCCCCTCCACCATGCCCACCGCATCCCTCAGATGTGGGTCTACCCCCCCAACCCCTGAATCCCTGGTGGACACCACCACCAATTGAGCACCGTAGTGTTAATCAGTCAGTACCAATTTGATGGCGAGTACATGTGGAGCCCATTCTTCCGATCTTGTGTCACCTCACTTTGGATAATGGGCTCGAACTCAATCCAAGATAACATAAGCGGTGCTAGCTCACTGTCGTTTCTTAAAATTGAGTAATATTCCATTGTAAACATACCAAATTTTAGTAATCCACTCGTGAACATCCTTTTTTTTTTTTCCCGAATGTGTTGCAGTCTTTCTTCTAATCATAAACATAAGTAGATCTGAGAGGTAAAACTGGCACAAGAGAGCCCAGGGTAGTGATAGAGGTGGCAGTTAGTACATGTTTTATCAGACGTGGTCCCTCAAGACAAGTGAGACTAGTATTGGAGGAAGCAGGTGGAGAGGAAAAAGTGATGAGGATGAAAGCCCAGCAATGGGACTAGAACTCTCGCAGGGGCCTGTGTGTCCTGACGTAACCCTATTCAGTTAAGGGTTCTCTCTGCATTCTCTGATAATTGCAGACAATTTATGCAAAACTGACTCAGATCCTCTCCTGGTGAAGGGTGGAATCATAACCAATCCAAATATAGGCCAATGGGAGACATGAACATCAGTGGACCAAACAGGGAATGACTGAGTGACAGGCATGGGGAGGGATGAGAGACCCCAGACCCCCCCAAACCCAAGGTGACTAAATGTCTTGTGGGCTTCTACACAGAAAGATGAGCATGGGCTGGACCTATGTTTTCCATTGCATAGAGATATCCCAGGAAAGTTACCAAACTTTTCTATGCTTAGTTTTCCCACCTGGGAAATGGGTATGACCATTGTACGTATAACTAACAGGGTTACTATAAGGATTAAAAGGATAGTATGAGATATGTCAAGCACATAGCATGGTGCATGGCACATTGATGGTGTTCATTAAATGTTGATAATAATGAGATGGACTGGAGATATCTGCTTTGATTAGGTCAACATTTATTGGACACATTGGAGGGGAAGGAGGTTGGATCAAATAAGGTGATATTTGAGTCCATTCAATTAACATTTTTGGGTTTTTTTTTTTTTTTTTACTTCAGCAGCTCCCTGCCAACTTTCAGCACTGCCTCCTCTCTGTGTAAATATAAGGGAAAATAAGATAGTGAAGAACAGACTACGAAACAATTTAGAGTCCTCTTGCGACTATTACCGGTTTTTGACTTCTTTCTAATTTTCTTCCACTTTCTTCCTTTATAAAAATAGTCATTGATGTATAAGTTGTCACAGTAGTGCCTAAATAATATCAAAAACCTTTCATTATCAATAGTTTCTAGATGTTTGATGACTGAAAATGAATACTACCCCATTTGGAAACTCAGAAGAATAGTTTTCAAGGTTTTAGAGCTTTCATTGTTAGTAGTTTTTTACAATACAAGTGCCTTTCTTGGGGTGTGAGCTTCTCTGAGCCAGGCACTTTCTGAGATCTTGGAACTTCTGCATCTAACGTGACGAAGTAACAGCAACTGGATTTACTTTCCTGCCTAAAATAACAACAAAAATGTGAAAAAAATATGGAACAGTTTTTAGACAATGAACTATAACAGGCAGCACAGAACAGCAATCCCAGAAGCCGGAGTAACCAAAGAGGTGAGCACTCGGATTGTCTTGGCTTACACCATAGAGAGAGCTTCCAGGCCACAGTGTGGGAAGGGGGAAGCAAAGTGGATTCTGAAAACATCCATAGTAGTTATGAGAAGCTGATTGATTTTTATCTTGGTACATTATGACTTTAACACCACTGCACTGAATTATGTTTTCTGAAATTGACAATGGGACACTTTCATCTCTACATTTATACATGCCACACCTATTTATAGAGTACTTAAGAAGTTTTGTGCTTGCAGTTACAGGGAAAAATCATTAATGACGATTTTGATGTAAGAAAGACTGGAGAGAGAGAGAGAGTGAGAGAGAGGCACCTATAATCCTGGCCCTTTGAGAGGCCAAGGCAAGATTGCTTGAGGCCAGGAGTTTGAGACCAGCTTTGGCAATAGCTAGACCCCATCTCTACCAAAAAAAAAAAAAAAAAAAATTACCCAGACGTGGTGGCATATGCCTGTAGTCCCTGCTACTTGGGAGGCTGAGGAACAAGGATCGCTTGAGCTTAGGAGTTTGAGGTTGCAGTGAGCTATGATGATGACACTGCACTCTAGCCTGGGCAACAGAGTGAGAACCTGTCTCAGTCAAAGAAAAAAAAAGAGGGACTATTATGGGGCATAACTAGTGAACAAATGAATGGTACATTCAAGAGAATGAAAAACTTCAGTGTGACTGAATCATAGTTGTTGAAGCAGAGCTGCAAGAAATGATGGAAGACAGAGATAAGCCAGGCAACTCAGGGTCTCGAAAGCATCTTAAAGATATGTGTACTGATGCTAAGGCAACGGGAAGCCATGAAGACTTTGAGCAGCCGTGAGATCACTGTGTCAGTGTCAGCTAAGGACAGCCAAGGTCTTTGGATATGAGCTAGAGACAGGCATTAAAATTCTTCTGACTTAAAACAAATATGATGAGAGGAAACAAATCATTTTTCTATGAACAGATTCTTCAGGTCTGAGCTTTGTTGAGTTTATTGTTGTTGAAGTGACCAGGTTTTTCAAAGAAAATCTCAAGACACTGTGGGATTTGTTTATGATTTACTTAGATGAAAGCCTTACAATGTAAATTGAATCACTGTTTCATATTTAGCTACATTTGTTAAAAAGAATAAAACTATATATGTTGAGAGTGTCCTGGTTGCTTTGGTGTTGACTCACACTACAGCAGTAAGCTTAATAACTGCATCCTTGTTCATTGAGCTGTCTGGACCTCATCATTGCACATGGGATGATCCTCACGCATTAGTGTTTTCATGTGATGACTTTCTCTTATTTGTGTGTCCATCCCCCAGTGCTCATCACACTCATTATGTATGTATACACCATCCCCTCTTCCCCCCTCCCATCTGCCTGATGCCCGATAAATGTTATTCCTATATGTGCACTTAGGTGTTGATCAGTGAAACCAATTTGCTGGTAAGTACATGTGTTGCTTATTTTTATTTTACGTTCT
Source organism: Lepilemur ruficaudatus (assembly GCA_963574885.1). Classification (NCBI taxonomy): domain Eukaryota; kingdom Metazoa; phylum Chordata; class Mammalia; order Primates; family Lepilemuridae; genus Lepilemur; species Lepilemur ruficaudatus. Next base: position 17,433 of record CAUYRT010052245.1, on the reverse strand, counting down.
TGGGATACTTCACTTAGTAGAATGGGTTCCAGCTGTATCCAGGAAAACACAAGAGGTGCTGTATCACCATTGTTTCTTATAGCTGAATAGTACTCCATGGTATACATATACCACATTTTATTAATCCACTCATGTATTGACGGGCACTTGGGTTGTTTCCACAACTTTGCAATTGTGAATTGTGCTGCTATAAACATTAGAGTGCAGATGTCTTTTTTATAGAATGTCTTTTGTTGTTTTGAGTAAGATGCCCAGTAATGGGATTGCTGGATCAAATGGTAGATCTACTTGTATCGCTTTAAGGTATTTCCATATTGCTTTCCACAGGGGTTGCACTAGTTTGCAGTCCCACCAGCAGTGTAGGAGTGTTTCTATCTCTCCGCATCCACGCCAACATTTATTGTTTTGGGACTTTTTGATAAAGGACGTTCTCACTGGAGATAAGTGATATCTCATTGTGGTTTTGATTTTAATTTTATACATCACATTGTCTATCAGAGTCATATTTTATTTAGTATTCTGCTAATGACTACTTGAAATAAACCAGAAAGTGTAAGTCCCGTAACAGCTTATGATCTAGTTCAGGCTTTTTAAATAAAGATGACAAAGCGATTTGCAAAATTGGCTTATAATTATTTAATAATGATATATACTTCCTTGAGATAGATTATTTATAGTCCCTGCAAACAAGAGCAGGGTTGTTTTATATCAGTCAGAAATTTTGAATTGGAATCTTAGACACACTGGTTTCAGTAACTATTCTTATGATTTAGCTAATTTTATATAAAAGTATTCTCACATGTATTAAATTTCAAAAGTCGGTTTTAAATTATTTTAACTAGTGATTTAATAAATACGTTTGCATAAGGCCCTGGAAGTTCAGGGCAGACTTGTTTGTGTAAAGTTCTCAAAATAGAGGGGAGAATTGTTTGGGAAGTTTTACATTTTTTATCTTAAGGAATACTTTTTCCTTTAAAATAGGGTCCTTGAAAATTATAGTCACAAGTGAATGTTTGTTTTGAGCCTAACTGGTAGAATTAACCATCTCATTTATGAGTCCTTGCTCCATCCATTTAGCACACACACACAAAAAAAGGATGAATATATTTAGTTAATGAACCTTCCTTATTTTTAATAAAATCCTGCATTGGAGAAATCTGGCAAATAGCTTGAAGACTTGACCATTTGATGGCTTCCAAATAGGAACTTGATTCACCTGCAGGAAATGACAACTTAGTGGGTGATCATTTTCAAAATATTGTTGTTGTTATGTCTTAAATCCGGATTTGCACTGAGCCATCCATGCTGTATCTTTGACTCTTCTTTAAATCCATTGCAAATTGAAATATTTGAATCTATCAAATGTTCTGATATTGAATGTTAACTGTACAGTAGTAATGGTGAAATCTTAAACACATTACACACGCAATTTTAGTATCCATTATTGTAGAATAAAAAACTTTGTTAGCAAACATTAATTACTTCTGTGATGGGAAGGACAACAAAAATTTCTATCAATTTAGATGATTAGGGTCTTCATTACTACTATTCATGCGTAATCTGTTTTAGCCATTTATTAAGCTGTGAATACACTTTTATAAATCTGGTTGACATTTAGGTATTTTATTAAACACAATAAATGCCAGAGGAAATTGAATTAAGAAAGCTTGCAATCTGCTTTACTATTACTTAAAAAAATTTTGTGGCTGTAAATGGTTCTGCTCTATATCAAGAATAAATCTGTTCCCAGACCAGAGAATATTTTTTTTTTCTTTTTCATGCTGAAGGCCCTGACCTTTTTTGTTGATAGCTGGTTTTTAACAGCTTCACCTTATGTTTTATTCCTTTTGATTTGTAAGAAATTTGATTATCAGCCTTGAGCAGAAATCGTAATCACTGCACACAGAGGCAAGTCATTTAGGGAATAATACAGAGTTGTTTGAACAGCAGTGTGAAGTCTGAGTTGGACTGACTCAGATGTGTGCTCTAGTAGAGCCCTCATATCAGACTTTAGGCTGGAATCCACTTTGGACTTCTACAAATGCTTCTATTGGATGTGTACTTTAAACCACCATAAGGTATTCAGACTGGCCTCACCTGTCTTAAAAAAATAAACTCTAAGCAATATGATAATAACTAAATTTAAAAATTAACTTCTAGGTTCCGCAGATTAGAAATCTACTTGAAATAAATCACCATGAATATCAAGCATGTAGTCTAAAATCGATGAGAGAGATAGATACAGCTGGAAGGATTAATTAATAATCATAGCACTGCATGTGTGTATGTATGTATATATATAAAATTTCATCTAAATTGGAACTGAACTCATTCCTATTTATTTTTTTTTGTGACAAAATTTTATGGGGTAGGCAGGGAGAAGGAAGACACTATTAGCTTTGACTTTATAAAACTCTGAATTTTTTGGATCTAAGTTGGTTATGTAATTTAAGATAAGTATATGTTGTGGGAAAATCTTAGTGTGAGCAAATTAGTGTACATTAACTAAAGTTGTTTCAACACTAATCTTTGAAATGCAATCCAATTTTCTCAGATTGATTCTCCTGCCTGGAAATCTGCGGGCCAGATAGTCATGAATAATTTCTGCCTGTACCTACGATTCCTCTACTTCCATTTATTTTCTCAACGGAAGTGCAAGAAAGACAAAGACCCCGCCATTTCATCCCAGTGTAGATGCTCAGCTGACACTGGTCACTCTGTCCAGTAAGGAAGAGCATCTGATGATATGTTGGGATGTCTCATCTATGAGCTTATTAGTCCATCCAGGGTTTTATTAGTACCTAGAATACCAGGTACACTGTACTTGTGAATAAACACGTGAATGAAATTTTGAACAATGAAATGCCCTTTTGTTGACACAGTACATTAAGTGTAATAGCGAAGCTACCTGGAAGAAGCCACTTTGGTTAGCCGTAATAACAGCTTATTTTTATTGTGTGAGACATTATTCTAAGAACCTTACCTTATATAATATGTAGTCTTCAAGATTATGAAGTATAGATGCTGTTCCATTTGTTTTCAGATAAGATACTGAGGCTTAGAAAAGTTAGGTAACTTCAATCATTCTAAATTTCCTAAGTGGTAGAACAATGGAGTAAATCCATGTACTATATTTTTTTTAAAGAACAGCTTTATTGGGATGTAATTTATGTACCATACAATTCACCTTTTTAAAGTGTACAATTTAATGTTTTTTAGTAGATTTACAGAGTGAATAATAAATATACCAATTTATCACCACAAACAATTTTAGAATGCTTTTATTGACTCCCCTAAAAAACCCCTGTACCCATTAGCAGTCACTGTTCTTTGCCTCCCAATTACTCCCCCACCCAGCCCTAGACAACCACTAATCTACTTTCTGTCTCTATATATTTGCTGATTCTGGAACTTTCTTATAAGTTGAATCAGATATGTGGTTCTTTATCACTTTCACCTAGTTTAATGTTTTCAGGGTTCACCATGTTGTAGCATATATAGATACTTCATTTCCATTTCTTTTTGTTGCAGAAAATATTACATTGCATGAATATACCACATTTCATTTATTCATTCATTAGACGTTGGACACCCACGTCTGCCTACTACCTCTCTCTCATTACTGAGGTTTGAATGGTAATCACAGCAGGTCTCTTGTACCTGCTCACTTTGAACAGTTCAGCTGTTTGGCACTGCTACCACCCTTTCAGCACCACCCTGGAGAACAGCTCCAAGGTTGTGGCTCCTGAGCCCTAGAGAGGCCATCATATGCTTTCCTCCAAGGGTTGCCGTTTAGGGTGAAGTAGGCAAAATTTTGCCCCTAAACCTTGGTCTTAAAGATGGTTCTAGCCTTGTCTTTCCTATATGCTCCCTGGGAGGAATTCCTGTCTCTTATACATTCCAGGGCAGGGTTGGGGTGGGTATCCCTGGGGATTCCCTTCTCCCATGCGCCGTTAGGACTTTGTTGCTGCTGCTATAGCATTTCACCAGGCAATTGCTCTGGCCTCAGTATCCTCAAGTCTCCTCTCCCTCCCTGCCCCCGCCACATGCTGTGTCCTGTGGAGGTGGGTGCAGCTGCTGCTGTGATAGAACTGATATGCTTATAACTATTTAATGTGGGGCATGTTGCCCAAGCCCTGTATTTCTCTTAAATCTTCCTTCCAACTTTTCTTAACCCCCAGTTGCAGTACTGAACTGGGTTTCTCTGTTTTGGGGGAGGTTAGGGACTCATCCTATGCTTGTAAATATTGATACATACGGTCATGAATCTAAAAAAGATTCTATGGCTCTCAGGGAAATGTAATAAGATAAGCAGGCCTGCGTAAGAGCACGTGGACTTCCCCTCTATCTGTACTGTCAACTTCCTTCAGCTGACTCCTTAGCTCAACGTGGCTCTAGAGTCAAACTACCTGAGTTGCAGTAAAAGAGGTTTCAGCAGGTTTTCAGAACAAATAGGATCCTTGGAATACTGTGTAAAGAGTATATTTTGTATCACAATAGATCATCACCTCTGGATTTTTCATTATCAAATAGCATTAGATTATGGCAAATTTCGTTGAGTGTTATTGAGATTTACTGTAAATATACATTACATATGAGTAGTAATATTCAGTCCACATGTCTTTTGATGGGCTATTTAAGGTAGTAGTATCAAGGAGAATAATTTTGTGAAATTACCTGTTCATTACATTGTATTGGGAAGTTGGGAGCCAATATGTAAAGTAAAAACTTTTCTCTTACAAAATATTTTCTTTCTATGTTCAGATTTATATGCTTATTAATTTTATCCTTCACATCAGATTAAGTTCTTTTTTGAATGTCTTATGTAATGTTTATGTGGCTTAGTTATGATAATTTTCTCTGTTACTAAAGTGTATTAGTATATTTAAAGAATGAAATTAATTGCACATTGTAAATATCACATTGGCAAATATTAGTTTGATTATTAATCTACACCATTTACCTTCAATGACACATATGTAGAGTCAGATTATGGCAGTGCTTTTTTGAATTTTACATGATCCTTGACATTGATTATGATTAAAGATGGAACAAAGGGAGGAAACTGGTGTTGTATCACTTACGAGGTAGACACTTAACATCTTCTCGCTTGAGTTCACAGCATAATTTAGATGGAACACTGTTGGCCTTGGTAATTAGGAAAATAATAAAGGCAAAGAGTTGGCTTTATCACATTGTGTGATCTGACCCAACAATAATGTGTCAGATAATACTAGATATTCCCAGCATGTTTACTCAACAAAACTGAGTAAACAGAATGAGCTTTCTCTGTTGTAATCTGTGGTATGTGTCTTGAGACCACTGCTGTATGTAATAATCTGGTATCTTCTGAAAATGTCAAATACGTTAGTTTTAAAAAGTTGATTGTCCAACAGGGACAATTATACAGTTGTTTGTTTATTTATACACAGCTAATAGTGGCATAAGTGAGATTCTTAAAAGATTAAGAGAATAATGAGGAGGGTATTAAAGAGTTGTCTTCTGCTCCCTGTGGCAGGTGGAATTCACGTACAGAGCCATTCCCTAAGTGCTCCCCTGGCCTTTGCATTCAATGTACACTTAGAGCTGTCAATTGCTTTCAGATTTTGATGCTTGCAAAGTATAAATGGAACGGATGAACATAAATTTCCCACTGTTATTGGTGCTAGAAATTTCTGGTTCTACTCCGGCCGGGGGTAGTAAACAGTCCAGCATGGCAGTAAGTACCCTTAATACCTATTAGGGAACCCACTCTCTTCAGGGAAAGGAGGCACATTATTTTGCACCTTGGAAGATTGGTTGCTCCTATAAGGGAATTCATTGAATGTTACTTCACAATATATTTGCTTCAGGCAAGTCTCTAGGAGTTATTTTATTTATTTTATTTTTTGATGGTCATGAGTTTTTCACGTATTTATTTGCTTAATGTTTTGCATCAACTTATTGCTGAATTTCTATGCAATGTACTTTACCGGTTGCTAGATTCAACTTCTCTTCTATTAATGTTCTAGTTTTCAAATCTTAGATTCGTCTTGAATAGCCCTTCTTCTTTATGTAGGCCAAAACATATGTCATACTGATATTTTCATGAATATTTGCGAATCTTCTTTTTTTCCAATTGAGATATTGATATATCACACATTTGACCTTTTTAAAGTGTGCAACTCAGTGGTTTTAGTATATTCACAAACTGTGCAACCATTATCATTATTCAATACCAGAATATGTTCAAAACCAAAGGAAACCCCTGGCCCATTTACATCCACTCTGTATTTGCCTCTCCCTCAGCCCTTGGAAACCAGTAATCTACACTCTGCCTATATGGATTTGTCTATTCTAGATATTTACACAAATAGAGTAATATAATATTTAGAATTTCGTGTTTGGCTTCTTTCACTTAGCGTGATCTTTCAAGGTTTATTCCTAATGTAGCACATATCAGTACTTCCTTTGTTTTTGTAGATGAATAATATTCGAGTCTATTGATATACAACATTTTGTTTATTCATCATCTGATGGACTTTGGAGTTATTTCCATTTTTTACAAATGTACATAATGCTACCATGAATATTTGTGTATAAATTTTTGTGTGGATATGTTTTCTTTTCATGTGGGTGACCTAGGAATGGAATTTCTGGGTCATCTAGTAAATCTATGGTGAACCTTTTGGAGAATGATCAACGAAATGGTTTGCCAAAGTGTTTGCCCCTTTTACATTCTCGACAGCAATGTATGAGGGATTTTATTTCATCACATCTTTGCCAATCCTTGGGCTTGCTTTCTTTTTTCTTTTTTTCTTTCTTTTTTTTTTTTTTTTTACCATAGCCATCCTAGTGAATATGAAGTGCTTCTCATTGAGGTTTTGGTTTGCATTTCTCTTATCATTAATGATTTGAGCATCTTTTTATGTATTTCTTGTCCATTTGTGTATCTTTTTTGGAGAAGTGTCTATTCAGCTCCTTTGCTTGTTTTTTAACTGGGTCATTTGTTTTTTATCATTATATTGTAAGAGTTCTTGATATATTCTGGATATGTAATGTGACATTGTTTTTCTTTTTCAAGACGTTTTGGTAACTTGCAGCTCTTTGCATTTCCATATAAATTTAAGGACCAGCTTTTTAACTTCTGCAATAAAACAACCTGGAACTTTGATAGGGAACTTTGTATAGAATCTGTAAATTAGTTTGGGAGTATTGCCAATCTTAACAATATTGTTTTCTAGTCCATAAATGTCTTTCCATTTATTTAGGTCTTCTTTAATTACTGCAATGGTGTTTTGTAGTTTTCAGTGTTCATATGTAATATTTCTATTAAATTTGATCCTAACCATTTTATTCTTTTGTTGCCATTTTAAATGAAATTATTTTCTTAATTTCATTTTTGGATTACTCTTTCTAGTGTATAGAAATACAACTGACATATTGATCTTATATCCTCTAACTTTTCTTAACTTGTTTATTAGATCTAACAATTTTGTGGATTCCTTAGGATTTTCTGTATAGAATATCATATCCTTGGTAAGTTGCGATAGCTTTATTTCTTCTTTCTAATCTGTATGATTTTTTTTTTTTGGCCTAATTTCCTTGACCAGAACCTTCACTACAATGTTGCATATTAATAGAGGTAGCAAGATAAGCTTTCTTATCTTGTTTTTGATCTTATGGGAAAAATATTCAATCTTTTATTGATAAGTATGATGCTAGCTTTGAGGTTTTCATAGATGTCCTTTGTTAGGTTTATGAAGTTACTTTTTCTACCTAGTTCCTTGCATGTTTTTATCATGGAAGGGGGGGCCTTTTCTCAAATGCTTTTTATGCATCTATAAAATGATCATGTGGCTTTTGTCCTTTACTGTATTAATATAATGTGTTATATTGATTGATTTTCACATGTTGAAACAATCTTGCATTGCTTGGATAAACCCACTAAGTTCAGGTGTATATAACTCTTTTTATATGTTGCTGGATTTGCTTTGTTGAAGATTTTTGTGTCTATCTTTATAAAGAATATGAATTTGTAGTTTTCTTTTGATTTTCTTGTCTGGTTTTGGTATCAGGGTAATAATGGCTTCATATAATGAATTTGAAAGTGTTCCCTCCCTTCTATTTTTGGAAAATTGTATTAAACATTTTGCTCAGTTTACCAGTGAAGATTTCTGGCTGTGGACTTTTCTGTGGAAAGCTTTTGATTATTAATTCAATTGCTTTATTGATACAAGCTCATTCAGATTTTCTGTTGAGTTTTGACTCAATTTCAGTAGTTTATATCTTTCTAGGAATTTTTTAATTTCATCTAGGTTATCTAATCTGTTGATATACAGTGGCTCATAATATTGTTTTATAATCCTTTTTTTAAAAAAATCTGTAAATTCAGTTGTAATCCCCTCTTTTATTGATTTTAGGATTTTGAATCTTCTCCGTTTTTTTTGATCAGTCTAGCTAAAGGTTTGCCAATTTTTTATTGATCTTTTCAAAAAAACAGCTTTTCGTTTCATTGATTTTCTCTACTGTTTTTATTCTCTATTTCATTTATTTTTGCTCCAATCTTTACTATTTCCTCCTTTATGCTAGCTTTAGTTTTATATTGCTCTCCTTTTGCATGGTCGTAAGGCAGAAAGTTAGGTTATGAATTTGAAATCTTTGTTCTTTTTTAACACATGCATTTAAAACTATAAATTTCTCTTGAAGCACTGCTTTAACTGCATCCCATAAGTTTTGGCATGTTTTGTCATCGTTTTCATTCATCTCAAAGTAATTTCCCTTTTGATTTCTTTCTTGACCCTTTGGTTATTTATGGATATGTTATTTAATTTATACATTTTTGCACATTTCCCAAATTTATTTTGCTTTTGACTTCTACTTTAATTCCATCGTGATCAGAGGACTTTTTTTATGATTTCATTCCTATTAAACTTGTCAAAATTTGTTTTATCATCTTTCATATTATTTATGAAAACTTTTATAGTGCAATATAGTTTATATATGTGTAAAGTATAGTCCATAAATTTTTTATAGTCTAATTTAGAAAATGTTCCCACATACGCTTGAAAGAACATGGTTTCTGCTGTTTGGAGTATCGTGTTCTATCCCTGTTTGTTCATCTAGTCTGTGGTGTTATTCAAGTCCTCTATACCCTTGTTGATCTTCTAATTTTCCTTTAACTATTTAAAAAGGGATATTGAAGTTTTCAACTATGATTGTTTAATTTTTTGTTTCTCGTTTTTATTCTGTCAGTTTTCTGTCAAGTATTTTGGGTCTCTGTCATTAGGTGAATGTAAGTTTATAAGTATTAATATTATATTTTTCTGGCAGATTGAACCTTTTGTCATTATAAAATGCCCTGTTTATCTCTATGAAAATTTTTGGCTTAAAATATTAAAGTCTGGTGTTAGTAATACTGCTTCAGTTCTCTTTTGATTAGTGTTTGCATGATGTAACCTTTCCCTTGCTTTTACTTTGAGCCTATTTGTGTCTTTGAATCTAAAATATTTCCATTGCAGACAGCAATATAGTTACATCATATGTTTTTTATCCATTCTACAAATATCTACCTTTTGTTCACAGTGTTTAATTTATTTACATTTGATGTAATTACCAGTAAGGTAGGATTTATGTCTGCCGTTTTGCTATTCGTTTTCTATATGACATTTCTCTTTTGTTTGTGGCTTCTCCATTTCTGTTGACATCCCTGCAGTCCAGGCCTTCACCTGGAAGGGAATTGACAGATACTCTACCTGGTTTTGATAATTGTTGCCATTTCAGGATAGAGGCCCACTTATGCTAGGCCTTTTAATATATCAAAAGAAATCATAATTTTTTCAGTTTTTGAAATCCTTCAGAATTTTAATGTTGTCAACTAATGGAGATTTTAGTTAGACATAGTTTGTGGACCAACCTAGCTGTGTGTGTTGGGCAAATAGCATCAAAGACAAACCATTTGCCAACTCCATTTTCCATGTGCAGTAAGTCTCGGGACCATCTCAAGCCTGGCATGCTGGCTTTTATATGTGTTGTTTTCCCACACTTACATAAATCTTGCCTATCTATAAAATAGTGTGAAATAACATTAGTAAAGACTTACTTATATTAAACACTTTATAGTATGCCATTTACATTTATGTCCCTACCTATTTTTATTCTAACTTACTTCAGTTGTTAGGTAGAATATGTTCAAATAGTTATCAGACTCCAGTCAAATACTGCAAGAGTTTCTAAAGATGTTACAGCTGTGGGAACCAAATGCGTGGATGGGTAAATATGTGTTCTCTTGATGGAGACTTTCTGACAAAGGATAAGAGTGTTAGAACAGCAGTCAAATAACTTGGCTTTAGCCCCCAACTAATTTACTGGGTGCTTTTCACGTTCCTCCCTCTTACAGACTTCAGGGTTTTTTTTGTGTTTTTTTTTTTTTTTTTTGTCTGTAAAATGGAAAGCTTAGCTTTAATTACTTTAAAAGTCCAGCAGGTTAACATTATTTGGTAATGACTGATACTACGGCGCTATGTGATCTATATGAGAAGTTTTTCTCAGTCACTACAGCATGTAAAAGGGAGAACGGCTTTATTTCATGTCTCAGTGCCTGATGTCTGTTATTCTCTATCCCTGAAAGTGATGTCCTTTATAATGTACAAAGCTACTGGAGAGACATTTATAGCATAAAGGTCAGCAAACCCATTTTTTCACCTCAGAACATTTTGCCTCATTACACTTTGTCCTTATTTTTGCTTTTATAACATCATCTTTAGGTAATGTTTGACCTAAAACATACCATTACTTGCTCTCTTTTGAAAATGGCTTCTCTTGTATCCCAATGGCGTATTAAGCTTCTCCGAGACTAGTTTGATAATTTAACTAAAATTGTCATGATTATCTGTGTACATGAAATCCTCTTAACCCTCCAGTATCTAAAACTCACTCTTTCTCTGCTCCCACTTCTTTTCTATTATACGACAGAAATGAAAGGATTGCAATTGAATACCCAAAAACGGTCTTACTGCAAGAGCTCAAGCGCACAAATCTGGTTAACTCTCAAATGATAGCTATTCAACCTGTCTTTCAAAGCAGTAGATGTGTTTTTAGATTTTCACATTTGATTTATAAACAAAACATTTCCCTTGACTTTATCCTCCTGTTTTTCACACACTTTTTTTTCTTTTTAAAGAATGAAAAATAACAGCCAAGGAATGTGACCTGGAATGACAATATCGGAAACAGAAGCAGACTGAATAAAATATGCACCTAGCATTCCCTCCTTGAAATAACATTAATGTCTTATTGGATCTGACAAAATTCAATGAATTTCTAATTGAAGACTGTTTCCCCCTTCCTGATTCAACCTGTCCTGCCTAGCAATAGCAGCAGGAATGAGTCACAGTCTCTTCAGAAAAGCAAGGCAGTGCAGATTGAGTTGATGATGAATTTTTTTTTTTCCTTTTGATTTGAAATTCTCTTGCCTCTGCCTTTCTGTCAACCCTGGAACAGTATTTTGATTTGTAATTTTATATTGATTTTAATTTGCTTCATTATTTTCTCGGAACCATTGAAGAAATATATCAAACAGGAACATATTTGACAAGAAGCAGAAAGAAGCCTTTCACTGACACTGGCACTGTTGGGTTTTCTTTCTATTGAAGCTTTTAATGACTCTTTGCCAATCTACGTTTTAATCATCCGAGGTAAAAGTAGTATACAGAGTGTTACTTGAAGCAGTCTTGACAGAGAGTGCAGCTCTGCACCTGTGAGAACAAAATGACTGATGCTCCTTTTGGTCACTCAGCAGGAAAGGCATTTCAGTAGGTTTTCTGCACTGCTGTAGCATTCAAAGAGTAGTTACTAGTGTGCATGTAATCTGCTGTCTATACAGGTAGCTCGCTATGTCAAGGAAAGGCTTATACACATTTATAACACTTTTGGAAACTGTATGATTAGATCATTACTTGGAAAATTGCTTATATGGAAAGTAGTTGAATAGAAACATGTTTTCCAAGCAATTGCATTTCTTTCTAAAGCTCTTTGCCCTTCATTTAAAGATTAACAGAACTTCTTAGGTAACCCTTAGATATTTTTCAGAGTTTGGGAATTTGGAGGATTCTTAATCACGGATGTGTATCTGGTATATATTAAAAAGCACTTAATAAATATTCATTGAACAGATGAATGAAAACTAAGGCAAAAAAGGGGAGGTGATATGTAAAAACGTTTTTAAAAAATAAAATTAAAAATAAACGGTGAATTTTGTGCTTGCTGTAGAGTTGTTCATCAGTATCCCAGCTCTCATCTCTTTCTGGGCATACGGTAGAGTTGCACTTCCCTCAACAGTGAGGCTAAGCCTGTCGCTGTGACCAATGGAATATTGGTAGGAAGAACATGAATCACAACTGGACAGCAGGTTGAAAACCTGTGCCTAATTCTCCTTTTCCATTCTTGCTGTTGTAGAGATTTCAAAACGTTTATTGATATTAAATCTTTTTCATCACCCTGAATAATTAGGGTAAGTAAATGCTGGCAGCCAACGTTAGTCATAGAGCATGGACAAAAAATAAATTGCATTAAGGCACTGATTTTGCTGTTAATATTGGACTAAAACATAGTTAATCTGACAAATATAAACTTCTTCATCGTTGACCAGTTTGTTACAAAGATCTTCAGAAAATTCTTTGCCCAAGGAGCCAGGAGAAATCTACGCAGGAGATCCTGAAGTCTGTGTAGTGTAGCACACATGGCTCTCCATATGACACCTCTTGTGATCTCAGTGGTTTGGTTCCTTCAAATAACCAAAAATAGTGCTTTCTGACATATTTACACTTTGTGCAAATACAGATCGCATTGTGAAGACAAATAAAATAGTACTTTAAAAAATAAACTATTTTATTTTTCAAATGTTGGAGAAACCTGTGTTTTCAGATGATTGTAAAAAGCCAGGTATTTTTTGCTCTTCTGGATTTTTGGTGGGGTGTTTTTTGAGTGTGTGTTTCTGCGTGTGTGTGTGTGTGTGTGTGTGTGTGTGTGAGGGGGTTGTCTTCATGGATATCTGGTGATCATTGATATGAACTACTGTTAAAAACTATAGCTATATACCACTGAGAACATAACAAAAATAAAAACATTGCATGTCAGAATCTGTGAGGTAGGACCACAAATTGTACCTTCAGGCAAATACGTAGTCTTAAATAAAATTTTAGCACATAACATATTGTAAATAAATGAAATAATGTTCCACTTAGAAGTTAGAAAAGATAATAAAGCTGGAGGAGTAAGGAAAATACTGAAAGAAATCATTAAATAATGTAGCAACAGTAAGTAAAGTAGGCAAATCTAAGAACTGTAACTTAAAAGCAAGATATACATAAGCTGTTCAAAAGTCTCATAAAGAAAAAAGTCAGGGAATATACACCAAAGTATGAGGGGGGGCTTATATCAATATAGAAGAGATTAAAAATGTTAAAGAAAGGGTGATTGTTTAGCAAAACAAATTATCTGAGTTAACTCAAGGAAAAAAAAATTAATAAACTAAGCCAGAAACAAAACCCTGAAAAGTTGTGATTATCATCTCCAATAAAGGCAGTGTGCTGCCATCTTAATGGATACACAAATCCAATATATTAATAAATGAGTGATTTTATGCAACAAAATTGATTCAGAGCATAGAATAGAGGGAAAACTGACAAATGTATTTTATGAATCAGGATAATATTAAAACACCTGGTGCAGAGTCTGACACGTTGAATAAATGTCAGGGCTGGAGGTATGGTGGTGATTCTGGAACTCTGTTGGACTAGGGGCATGCCCATGTAATCACACCCAACTATTTATGTTTGATACACTTTGCTAACCATTCCTGATTTAAAACATTATAAACCAACAAACACAATTAGTACTCTAGTAATAGACTGATACTTTTTGTGAGCAAAATCTAAGTCAATATAGTAGTTAAGGAGAAAGCATTTTAAGCAATCCTACCAAATTCCTAATAATGATAATAATAATAATAAATATGCTCCCTTTTATTTTGTTTAACTTAAGTATTCTTAAATTTTTGCCAATCTGGCAAGGGATGAAGGAAGAATAAGTGAAAATTTTGGAAAGCAAGCACAATTATTTCTACTTATAAGAAATATGATTGTACCCTTATTTATACATATCAATTAAAAAACTCTAAACAAAAATACATTTTTATAGCACTTTTTAAAATGTACTATTTCTATTTAATTTGGGTTTCTGTTGTGGGAAAAAACAAAACTATATAATAAAAGGATACTTTAATAGCCACAGACTATAAAATTCATAGTAATTGGCTTAAGAAATGTACAATTCTTATGTGAAGGAAGCCATCATAATTTGCCAAGGAATGTGAAGCTTCAATAAAATGGGAAGATAAACTATTATACAGAATTTAGTTTCATGCACACAAACACACACACACATTAGAATTCTAATATAATACTAAAGGTCAGCTGTAGGACTAATATCCAAGAGTAACCAAGAGACTTTTGAACATAACTACAAAATTTTTTAAAATAATGTCAACTCCCAAAACTTCATTGTTGTATTTCATTTGATTTTGAAGATGTGGGTCATCTTTTATGATGACATACAGCTTCATTTTTTAATATCATAACCTCATGATGTTAATGGTGAAACCAACAAGTTAATGAATGAAAATAGTAGAATATTTGGAGAATTTTCATTAAATAGATACTGAGCACTCCTCCATTGTTTAGTCTTTTATTCTATGTGATCTCTTCATATTAATTTATCTGTTTGACAGTAAAATAGGTCTTTTAAGACATACCTAATCAAGCTACATTTGAAGCATTTGCCCCTACTGATTTATCTTAAAAATTTGGAGAAGGCCGGGTGTGGCGGCTCACATCTGTAACCCTAGCACTTTGGGAGGCTGAGGCAGGAGGATCTCTTGAGACTAGGAGTTTGAGGTTGCAGTGAGCTATGATAATGCAACAGCACTCTAGCCTGAGTGACAGAGCAAGACTACTCAAAAAAAAAGAAAAAAAAAATTGAGGGAAATCTCAAATAAAATGGAGAAAAAGTCTCAAGATGCAAGTTGCCAATAAGTTAAATAGTTTTAATAAACTAACTAAGGTTTCTAATGAATATTCTGAGAGTCTTTTTTCCTGAGGGAATTCTGCAATATAGAGTCATAACCTGTAGTCTTTTACATTGCTTGTAACCATTTCATCCATCCGTATAGCACAAAACCTTGCCTGTCATATCTCACCTTCCCAGCGATGTATACATTTCAGTTGTCCATTGAAAATTTTAATTTTTCCGTGTTTATCTTTGAAATGCCTATTGATGAGAGTTCTTTTACTATGTCGTTCAAAAGGAAAACTCTGCACCAATTAAGGTAAGGGTGATCCAATATATTTCTTTCTCTAGTTTCTTCTTCACGACTTCTCTCTTCCCCCATGACTTCCTTTCATTTCACATACATGTTCGCTGTCACCTTTCCAGCTGCCTCTGCCTTTAGGCACCCCATTTGAACTCTCAGACCTCTCTAAAATAGTTGTCTACTATTGACACTGCCTATTTCTCTAGCGTGCTTGTACAGACTACAGAAGCACATTGCAAGCGTCCGTATTAATGTTAGGAGTAGCACTGCCTGCTGAATGTAGACGTGATGGATTGTCATAAAGAAGGCAGGTTTACACGTCTGAATTCAATTAACAGTGTTAGTTGCTTGCGAAGCAGTAGGGGTCTCATTCAGCTTGACTTCATGAAATTACATAAGGACCAGAATTATTTAGTGTGTTTTATTTTTTAGAGGACGCTAGCAGGCAGAGGATTCATCAGAATAATAACCAAAATACCCAGAACAATCAATAAGCTACCGTTCAACTCCAGATCGTTTATCTTCACCCAGAGTTAAGTTCTAGGCAAAATTGTATGTGTTACCGTTCCTGGACTCTGCCCATCCCTCCCACACGCGGATCCTGAAGAGCGTTATCATACCCGTTGGTTGGTTCATGGTGCAGAGGATCACCTAGGCGTTTCTGTACGTGCATTCCTTGGCCTACCATTCTGTTCTAATGGGCAGTCATAGTATACAGTGACTTTGGAGGCTTTCTTCTAGTTAATCTGTCAATTTTTCTCACATGGTGCGGCTGCTGTGAGAGAAATTGGAGCTGTTACATTCCGTGCTTTGATACAGTTTGTAAAATGCCAGGTGGGAGACAGGAAACCAAACACAGCATGCTAGTAACTTCTTTAAAACGACTGATGTGCTAGCACTCAGAGTCTGTGTCCCCGGGAGCTGGCATCCCTTTTTTTTCTGAGAAGACTAACTTCATTTTAAAGTGTTATTTTACTTTTGCATCTGTAGCGTAGATGTCCTTGGTATGACTTCTAGGACTTAACACAGAATGCTTAGTCTTTTGACTTCATTTTTCCCCGTCGTTTTGTGTTTCTCTAGACTGAAGTCAAATGTAACCTGAATGTTAATGGTAGGTGGAGTGATATGATATGCTAAAACTAAGAGTTTGAGAAGCCAGGCACAGTGGCCTGGGCCTCTGATCTCAGCTGCTCGGGAGGCTGAGGCAGCAGTTTGAGCCCGGAAGTTGGAGGCTGTAGTACGCTATGATCACGCCACTGCACACAGCCTGGCAACATAGCCAGGCCTCGTCTCAAATAAAACAAAAACAAGAGTTTGAGTATTAATATATCGATACGTAATCATGTGAATAGATCCTTCACTATATACTATAATCCTGTAATATACTTTGTAGGAAAAGATATATAATTGTGCTAGTAGTAAACGTTATTAGAACTATTCTTATCAGAAAGGTAGCTTATTCCAAAAGAGCTTGGCCCTATCTCCATCAGGAATTGTCAGAATACCAGGTAAATAGCAAAGTGTCTTTTGACATATCAGGATTATTTTCCCTTGAAAGGAATAACTATATTCTTCCTTATTGAATCATTTCTATAATTAATCAAAACTTTTGTATATTCCTCTCCTACTAATATATGCGAGCTACGGGTAGGGTATTTTAATTGGTATTAAATCAGTGTGTAGGTTTACTTTTCATTTTGTGTCTTTCAGTTATTTTTATATTATGAAGAGTCTAATTAAGAAATTCTCTATTATAATAAAATTATTTTTTAAATTCAGATTTGCTTCAAACTGTTAGTATTATTTAAAATTTTGAAATTTAGTTACACCTAGTCAAAATAAAAAAGGGAGATTCAAAAGGAACAGAAAATAAAATTAATATTTATCAATATTTATCAAATATATACTAGATTTCAATCATCCCAAATATTTTATATATATTATTTAATATTCACAAGTACCATAAGTGTAAATATTATTGTTATGATTTAAGACATCTAGAATGTCCAGAGATATTCAAGTATGATACCCTGTAAGTTGGATGAGCGGTGCCTAAAAACCACATTTTTTTTTTTTTTTTTTTT